>CAUYLG010062362.1:0-55369 GCA_963573385.1 Cacajao melanocephalus
ATAAAAGAGGTTTTTAATACCCATTTTTAGACTGCATTCTAGCTTGGGCAATAGAACAAGAATCCCGTTCTCTCTCCCTCTTTCTCTTCCTCTTTCTTTCTCTCTTACATTCTTTTTTTTCTTTCTTTCACTCTTTCTTTCCTCTCTTTTTCTTTCTTTCAAAAAAAAAAATGTGAGACACTGTGCACAGCCTTTTTTTTTTTTTTGAGATGGAATCTCGCTCTGTCGCCAAGCTGGAGTGCAGTGGCGCAATCTTGGCTCACTGCAACCTCCACCTCCTGGGTTCAAGCGATTCTCCTGCCTCGGCCTCCCAAGTAGCTGGGACTACAGGTGCATGCCACCATGCCTAGCTAAGTTTTGTAATTTTAGTAGAGATGGGGTTTCACCATGTTGGCCAGGTCTTGATCTCTAGGCCCTGTGAATTGCCCGCCTTGGCCTCCCAAAGTGCTGGGATTACAAGTGTGAGCCACCGCGCCCGACCATTTTTTTTTCAGAAACGGTCTGAGTCTGCCTTTCAGGCTGGAGTGCGCTGGAGCCATTATAGCTTACTGTAGCTAGCTTTGACCTCCTGGGCTTAAGCAATTCTCCTGCCTTAGCCTCTGGAGTAGCTGGAACTACAAGTACATGTCACCATGCCGTACTAATTTTTTAATTTTTTTTGTGGAGACAGGATCTTGCTCTGCTGCCCAGGCTGGTCTTGAATTTCTGGCCCCAAGTGATCCTACTGCCTCAGCCTCCCAAAGTGCTGGGATTACGGACTGAGCCCGGTTCTGGAATTTTTAAAAATAGTGTTACCTTTGAATTTTTGCCTTTTCTTTTCCATTTAAAACAGTTCCCATAAAGCCTCCCCTTCCCTTTTTTTAAATTTTTTATTTAAAGATGGGGTTTCATCATATTGGTCAGATTGGTCTCGAACTCCTGACCTTAGATGATCCGCCCACCTCAGCTTCCCAAAGTGCTGGGATTACAGGCATGAGCCACCGCTCCCACCCCTGCTTCCCTTTTTTATTGCAGTGGGAATCCATTTATTATTATTATTATTACTACTAGTTTTGAAACGGAGTCTTGCTCTGTCGCCCAGGCTGGAGTGTAGTGGTGCAATCCTGGCTCACTGCAACCTCTGCCTCCCAGGTGTAAATGATTTTCCTGCCTCAGCCTCTCAAGGAGCTGGGATTACAGATACCCGACACCATGCCTGGCTAATTTTTGTATTTTAGTAGAGATGGGGTTTCACGATGTTGGCCAGGCTGGTCTCAAACTCCTGACCTCAAGCGATCCACCTGCCTCGGCCTCCCAAAGTGCTAGAATTACAGGTGTGAACCACTGCACCTGGCTGGAATCTATTATTTATTGAGAACTTCCTCTTAATATCATCTGATCAGCTAGAGATCAGTGAGGACTCCTTTTCTTCACTTGGAGTACGAGGAAGCAGAAGTGAACAGCATTGCTGTACACTCAACAGCATTTCTTTTGAGAAGCAATAATCCAGATATGGATAAGACCTGATGGCACACAACCCAAAGCCTCTGGTGCCCAATGGAAGGTTTCTGGTGCTTCTGGCAAGCCTATGGAAGCTGCAATTGTTGCTCCTCGAAAGAAAAACATGTTGAGACAGTAGTTATTAAGAAGTCATACTTTGCTACAATCCCTTTTAAATGTAGCACCTCAGGCCTTTCCTAACATGAATTTTAAATTCTTTCAGAATCACAAATTTTTCACAAGGACAGATGATTTATTAATTTTGCTCTGTGGAAAGAAAAAACCTCAAGTTAATTTCCACAACCTAAATGAATTGACTTTAGAATTTAAGCTCTGGGAAAACTAAAACATATTAAGAACATTCAGTCTTAAATTGAAGCAAGATATTTTAAGTTGATCCGCCAGTGTATGGAAATATACCCCATTGGCCCCTTCAGTAATCCATCCCTATCACACAGTCTGTGGCCTACACAAGTATTTTTCCATATAGTTTACCATGTCTTTCTCGGCATCAAATTACTTTTCTACTTAAATGAAATTGCTAGTTTAACTGCTGGTAAATGCCCTCGTGGAAGCGAAAATGAAGACTATTCAAGAGTTTCAGTGATGTTACTGCTGTGTGCATAATGTATGACCATAGTATTTTTATACTGATGATCTTTGTTTGTTTCTGTTTCCCTAACATTATATTTCAAATTGGCTATGTATATAGAGTGGAACTCCTTAGTAAACGGGAGTCCTTGTACACATGAACCATTTTATTTCCCTAGACTTTAAGGGAAGAAATATTGTATACTTTCTGTACAGTTGCCCTCAATTCTATCCTGGGAAAGAGTTTGTTAATAGAATTCATATTTAACAAATACCTCTCTTGTGGCCCCTTATTAGACAAGAATAAAGGTCTTTAGTTTTAGCTTCTTTCCTTCCCTCTCATGTCCACAGATCCTTAGATTTGTGTTCTGGCATCTTGTTTGGTGGGTGTGACATAATGGCCTTTTTTTTTATTTGGGTGATAATTTTCTTTCCCATTTCCTCTTTCCTACATTAGGCATTTCCAACCTGCTTCTTTCATATTTCACACATATGGTCCCCTAGTGATCCCAAACAAAGAATTCTAAGGTTCTGGTAACTTTAGATAGATTTGAAAGAGGAAAAGTTGGGATAGATAACTTTTCCTCATATAAAACAGAAGTTTCTAATAATGCTTCTTAAAAATATTTAAATGCAACCAATATATTATTAAAAATAACCCATTGTGTGTTCATGAAATCCTTTCTGTTGAGATCCTTTACTCAGCTATGTGCTTGTTAGGAAGTGATGGGAACGTAGGAACTCTTTGCTCCCACCTTTTTGTTGTTGTTGTTAAAGACTGGGTCTCACTCTGTCACCCAAGCTGGAATGCAGTGGTGCAATCATAGCTCACAGCATCCTCTAACTCCTGGGCTCAGGAGATCCTACTACCTTAGCCTCCCAAGAAACTAGTATTACAGGTGTGTGCCACCACACCTGGCTAATTAAACAAATTTTTTTTAGTAGAGAGAGGGTTCTCACTGTATTGCCCAGATGGTCTCAAATTTCTAGGCTCAAACGATCCTCCCGCCTCAGCCTCCCAAGCAGCTGGAATTACAGGCATGAGCCACTGTTTCTTACCTGCTTCCACCTTTTAGCTTTTTGTTTAGTGATCATCATTACTCTTCTCTCCAGTAAATATACTATTTGATCAAGATGTGGGTAATTAGTCTCTTAATTTCCCTACAAGAAAGTATCTTCTGTAAGCCTTTGTTAATAAGGAATTTGCTGCACTTTTATTCTTTTTTTTGAGACGGAGTTATGCTCTTGTTACCCAGGCTGGAGTGCAATGGTGTGATCTCTGCTCACTGCAACCTCCACCCCCCAGGGTCAAGCAGTTCTCCTGCCGCAGCCTCCTGAGTAGCTGGGACTACAGGTGCCCACCACAACACTCAACTAATTTTTTTAATTTTTAGTAGAGATGGAGTTTCACCATTTTGGCCAGGCTGGACTTGAACTCCTGATCTCAGGTAATCCACCCACCTCGGCCTCCCAAAGTGCTGGGATTACTGGTGTGAGCTACTGCGCCTGGCCTTGAATTTTTATTCTTTCAAAATATGAAAGGAATTCTTAGAGGCTTTAAATATTTTTTTTTTGAGAAACAAAGTCCTGCTATGTCACCCAGGCTGAAATGCAGTGGCTCGATGTTGGCTCACTGCAACCTCCACTTTCCAGGTTCAAGCAGTTGTCCTGCCTCAGCTTCCCAAGTAGCTGGGACTACAGGCATGTGCCACCACGCCCAACTAATTTTTGTATGTTTTTTTAGTAGAGACGGGGTTTCACTATATGTTGGCCAGGCTGGTCTCGAATTCCTGACCTCAGGTGATCTGCTCGCCTTGGCCTCCCAAAGTGCTGGGATTACAGGCGTGAGCCACTGCACCCGGCCAAAGTATAGATTTTTCAAAATCAAAATTAGATTTTATCTAACATTTCATGTTGACGAGTTATAAAGTAGATAAGAAAATAAGAAAATGATCATTGTTGAGATTCAGTTTAAATGTATATTTTAAAAATAATTTTTGAATTGTTACATACCTTCAGAAAAGTACAAAAATCATAAAAATGTACAGCTGGATGAATTTCCACAGGCTGAGCATACTTTTATTAGCAGTGCCCAGATCAAGAAACATTATCAAAACCTAAAATCCTCCTCATGCACATTTTCAGGCACTTCACTTCCCATCCAAGTGTAGACTCTAATACCATAGCTTGGTTTTCCCTGTTTTTGAACTTTATGTAAAAATGAAAAAAATAGACCAGGCGAGGTGGCTTACACCTGTAATTCCTAGCACTTTGGGAGGCCCAGGCGGGCAGATCACCTGAGGTCAGGAGTTCGAGAACAGCCTGGCCAACATGGTGAAACCCCGTCTCCACTAAAAATACAAAAATTAGCCAGGTGTGGTGGCGCACGCCTGTAATCCCAGCTACTCAGGAGGCTGAGGTGGGAGAATCACTTGAACCTGAGAGGCAGAGGTTGCAGTGAGCCGAGATTGTACCATTGTACTCCAGCCTGGGCCACACAATGAGACTCCGTCTCAAAAAAAAAAAGAAAAGAAAAAAAATATAGTATGTACTCTTTTGTGTTTGGCTTCTTTTCCTTAGTATACTTTTATGAGCTTAAACCATTTGCTGTGTATACCTGTAGTTTATTCATTCTCATTGTTATATTGCATATTGTGGATTTTTCACATTTTATCCATTTCTACTGTAGAAGAGGTTCAGAGACAGATTCTGTATTTGCCAGAGGCACAGAATTAAAAAAGAAAAGATCTTTGAAACAGTGAAGAATAAAACAAATATTTTGACAAACCTTATTTATTTTACTAGATAAAAAGCATCTGGAGTACAAGAACCACAAATATACATATTTCCTTCTGTATCTAGCATCGTACCTTACTCAAATATTTGTTAGTTGTATGAACAAAGAAGTGATAGAGAAACTAGATGAATTTTTGAATGTTTTAAATCAATCAACTTTTAGGTTCCCTTTCCTGGGTTGTTTGGGAAGATGTTATTGAAATTAGTCTGAACCATCATTGCTGTTTTGCTGCTTCTACCAATTCCATTATTATCTATATATACGTGCCTTTTACTGTAAGCTTGGTATGTTTAATTCTGTCTAGAAGTGTTATAACATGTCTTTGCTTCTCTCTGTATTTTGGAAGTTTGACATCAGACTTAGGAAATTTGCTCCTTAGTTCTTCATGCTGAGTTTAAACTTATCTCTAATTTAGGAAAGATATAGTACAAAGTTATCTTTTTTATTACATAATGGAATGAGTCCCCAACCCAAAGATGTTTAAACTATACAGATCTTGTAGTGTACTTGCAGAGCTCCTGTTCAAAATGCTGAGTTTAGCAAGATAGCTTACACATGACACAATCTTGGAGATCCCCATTCTTGTAATTTCTTCATTTTGTAAGTCTGACATTTTGATTTTTGCTATTTAATTTTTTAAAATAACTTTTTATCACCAAATAATTCTTTTTAAAATTAAAGATTCTCCCTTTCCCCAGACTTTTTTTCTGATTATACAATTTCCTTTATTTTGTAGGATAAGATAATATATTACTATACTATGAATGTATATATGTGATATATTTATAATGGAAGTAGTTATAGGAGAGCATCCTGTGTTTTCACATTGCTCGCAGTGATCATTTAGGGAGGTTTCACAGAGCCTTCTCATCCACTGTGTTTTGTGCTACTGTAATATTAAAATGTTTACAGTCCTTTCCTCCTGCCCCCAAGCAATCACACAAAGTAAGAAATAAAATAAAAATGTTTACATAGTACCCAGTTTTTCTTTTTTAAAAAAATTATGTTTTTATTTTATTTTTTAAAATTTTATTTTTATTTTTTGAGGTGGAGTTTCGCTCTTGTCACCCAGGCTGGAATGCAATGGCATGATCTTGGCTCACTGCAACCTCTGCCTCGTGGGTTCAAGTGATTCTCCTGCCTCAGCCTCCCAAGTAGCTGGATTACAGGTGCACACCACCACACCCAGCTAATTTTGTATTTTTAGTAGAGAAATGTAAAAAAAGTATTATTATTTGAGATGGAGTGTCATTCTGTCGCCCAGGCTGGAGTGCAGTGGGATGATCTTGGCTCACTGCAACCTCCACCTCCTGGGTTCAAGCAATTCTTCTGTCTCAGTTCCCTGAGTAGCTGGGATTACAGGTGCAAACTGCCATGTCTGGCTAATTTTTTTAGTAGAGACGGGGTTTCTCCATGTTGCCCAGGCTGATATTGAACCCCTAAGCTTGTGCAATTCACCCACCTTAGCCTCCCAAAGTGCTGGGATTACAGGCATGAGCCACTGCGCCCAGCTGTATTATGATTTTAGAGACAGGTTCTTGCTCTGTTGCCCAGGCTGGAGTGCAGTGGTGTGATCATAGCTCAAGGCAGCTTCCAACTTCTGGGCTCTAGGGATCCTCCCACTAGCCTCCCAAGTAGCTGGAACTACATGCATGTGCCACCACACCTGGCTGATTTTTTTTTTTTTTTTTTTTTTTGACGCAACCTCATCCTGTCACCCAGGTTGGAGCGCGAGGGTGTGATCTTGGCTCACTGCAACCTCTGCCTCTCGAATTCAAGCAATTCTCTTGTCTCAGCCTCCCAAGTAGCTAGAACTACAGGTGCCCGCCACCACACCTGGCTAACTTTTGTATTTTTAGTAGAGATGGGGTTTCAGCATATTGGCCAGGCTGGTCTCAAACTCCTGACCTTGCGATCCGCCCGCCTTGGTCTCCCAAAGTGCTAGGATTACAGGCGTGAACCACTGTACCTGGCCGCCTGACTGATTTTTAAGAAATATATTTTGTAGGCGGGGAGTGGTGGCTCACGCCTGTAATCTCAGCACTTTTGGAGGCTAAGGTGGGTGGATCACCGGAGGTCAGGAGTTCCAGACTAGCCTGACCAACATGGTGAAACCCCATCCTTACTAAAAGTACAAAAATTAGCCAGGTATGGTCATTTGTTTATAATCTCAGCTACTAGGGAGGTGAATCAGGAGAATCGCTTGAACCTGGGAGGCAGAGGTTGTAGTGAGCTGAGATTGGGCCATTGTAATCCAGCCTGGGCCACAGAGCAAGACTCTGTCTCAAAAAGAAAAAAGAAAAATATTTTGTAGAGACAGGGTCTTGCTTGTGGCCCAGGGTGGTTTTGAACTCCTGGCCTGAAATGCTCCCTCCACCTTTGCCTCCCAAAAGTACCCAATTTCTTTTAATTAAAAAAGTTAAATTTTTAAAATTTAATGGTCTAATTTTTAAAAACCCAATAAATATAAACTTGCTTTAAAGCAATGAAAAAAAAATCTTCTATTAATTGGACCAAAGCCTAAGGTAATATTCTGGGACACTTTGAAGAGAAACAACTTCTGTATTTTTAAGTTCATGCCCAGTACTTTTGAGTATATGTATTTAAGGTTGTTTTATTAACCATTTCACATGTACATATCCTAATGCCATTTAATCATTCTTTAGTTACTCTTCAACATAAACTTGAAATTAAAAAAAGGAAACAAAGCCAGGCATGGTGGCAGCTACTTGGCTCAGGAGGCTGAGGTGGGAGGATCATTTGAACCCAGGAGTTTGAGGTTTGAGTCCAGGTTGGGCAACAGAATGAGACCCCATCTCAAGGGAAAAAAAAAAAAAAAAGAAAAGAAAAGGAAAACAACTGGAAGTGAAGAAGATTTTCTATGTGCCTTCTGTTGTTAGTTTGTTTTACGTGGATTTGTAGATTAAGGCTTGGAACAAATTTGGGATAACCTGAGCAGCTGTCTTTGGAATGCACAGAAAACACCTTTACTAGAGTATGTGTTATTACTTGAGGGTGGCACCCCCTTAGCAAACACCTTATACTAATGTCCTGGTCTCAAGGTTCCGATGTGTTTGATATATGTGTGAGACCTATGTTGTGTCCTTTCTTAAAAGTTTTTCAAAAATAGATATTTACTCATTATCCTCTGAAGCTTGCTATCTATGTTTTGGTGGTGATCTTAAGCTCTGCTTTGAAGGGAAAAGTCTTTTATAGCTTTTAGGGTACTTCTTTTCCTTTGTGTACTTATCTTGGTAGCTCTTTAAGGAGGAATAATTCCTAACAGCCAAGACTACCTTTCATGACATCTTACAACCCTTAACTGACTATCAACAACCTTTCAACAGTTCTGTCACCTTGAACCCTACACTCTAGCCTTCCTAGCTACTTTCATTTCTCTGAATGTTTCTTTTTCCTCTTGCCTGTAAGTCTTTGCCTCTGTGCTGTAACACCAGCCAGGCAGGCTCCTTTCTAGGTTATGTGCCTGGGACTCTTTTACTTGTCTTTTAATGATCAAGGTGTCCTATGTGAAACCTTTTCTGACCGACTCCACCCTACCACCCCCACTTCAAAGTTGAGCACTCCTTTGTGTTAGTTTTTTACTTTTTATATTTTGTATATATTTCTATAATAGTGCTTAATATACTGAGTTGTAATTATTCATTAGTATAGTAGTGGTTACATGCTTGATCTTCACATCTTTGCTATTTAATGGCAGAGTGACAGTGGCAAGTCTTTTTTTTTAATCATTAAGACCTCAGTTTCTTCATATGTAAAATGAGAGTAGTAATGTACCCATCTCATAAGGTTATTGTGAGATTAAATGAAACTATACACATAAAACGTCTGTTTTTGGTACATTTTGTATGTTAAATGGGTAGTGGAAGGGCTGATTTCATATGTGTGTCCTCTGTTATATATTGGCTTCTTGAAAACATGGAATGTGTTTTATTCCCCAATATTTTACCTGTGATAGATTAGTTCAGAAAATGCTTATTCAATGGGTTGATAATTGTCCACTACCATGAAATCTTCACACTCACTTTTATTTATGTTCTTTCTTATATACTTTAAAGACAAATTCATTCTAATAGGCTGTACTATGGTAAATACTATTATTAATTTTTTTTTTGAGACGGAATCTCACTTGGTCACCCAGGCTGGAGAGCAGTGGGGCGATCTCAGCTCACTGCAACCTCTGCCTCCCTGGTTCAAGCAATTCTCCTACCTCAGCCTCCTGAGTAGCTGGGAGTGCAGGCATGTGCCACCATGCCCAGCTAATTTTTGTATTTTTAGTAGAGATGGGGTTGCACCATGCTGGCCAGGCTGGTCTGGAACTCCTGACCTTGTGATCCACCCGCCTCAGCTTCCCAAAGTGCTGGGATTACAGGGGTGAGCCACAGTGCCCGGCTGATAAATACTATTATTTTAGAGGTTTTTATTTTTTATTTTTTTGAGACGGAGTCTTGATCTGTCACCCAGACTGGAGTGCAGTGGCGTGATCTCAGCTCACTGCAACCTCTGCCTCCCAGGTCCAAACGATTCTCCTGCCTCAGCCTCCGCACTAGCTGGGATTACAGGCGCACACCACCATGCCTGGCTAATTTTTTAATATTTTAGTAGAGATGGGGTTTCACCGTGTTGACCAAGCTGGTTTTGAACTCCTGACCTCAAGTGATCTGCCCACCTCAGCCTCCCAAAGTGCTAGGATTACAGGTATGAGCCACCACGCCCAATCTTATTTTAGAGTTTTTGTATAGTGTGTTGTGGCTTCAACACATATACAACTCTGATAAACATATATTTTACATTTATGTCTGTCTGTATGTATGTATGTTTGAGACGGAGTCTCGTTCTGTTGCCCAGGCTGAAGTGTACTGGCGAGGGCTCACTGAAACCTCCACCTTTTGGGTTCAAGCGATTCTCCTGCCGCAGCCTCCTGAGTAGCTGGGATTACAGGTGCTTGCCACCATGCCTGGGTAATTTTTGTGTGTTAGTAGAGATGGGGTTTCACCGTGTTAGCCAGGCTGTTGTCAAACCCCTGATCTCAGGTGATCCACCTACCTCAGCCTCCCAAAGTGCTGGGATTACAGGCATGAGCCACTGCGCCTGGCCTGTTTTTTAGCTTAATTTAAATTAAATGAATTGAATTTTGTGATAGAGTCTCACTCTGGCACCCAGGCTGGAGTGTAGTGGCGAAATCTTGACTCACTGCAACCTCTGCCTCCCAGACTCAGGTGATTCTCCTGCCTCAGCCTCTCAAGTAGCTGGGATTACAGGCATGTGCCACCATACCTGGCTAATTTTGTATTTTTAGTAGAGATGCGGTTTCACCATGTTGGCCTGGCTGTTCTCGAACTCCTGTCCTCAGGTGATCCACCCACCTCGGCCTCCCAAAGTGCTGGGATTATAGGTATGAGCTACCACTCTGGGCTATTTTAACTTTAAATAAGGGTTACTTACCAGCCTGGGCAACACTGTGAGACCCTGTCTCTCTGAAAATATTTAAAAAGTAGCTCGGTGTGGTGATGCATGCCTGTGGTCTCAGCTACATGGGAGGCTGAGGTGGGAGAATCTTTTGAGCTTAAGAGTTTGAGGCTGTAGGAGTTTGAGGCTGTAGGATTGTGCCACTGCATTTCAGCCTAGGTGACAAAAATCATCTCTGAAAATGAAAAAAGGAAAGAAAAATGAGATGTTTCCTATTAAATAAGCCATTATGGTTCATATGTGTATGTTCTCCTACTCATTCCAGGTGCTTCTTTATATTGTTGCTGAGATAATGTTTGTTTAGCATTCTTCTACTTCCAGGATTTCCACCAACAGAAAATAAAAACTTAATTATTAAATTAGAGCACTAGGGCATTTTAAAGATTTGTGTGTGTGTGTGGTACCAAAGCTATTACTACTTGAATTTTCAGCTTTATTCTGGCCTTTGTGATGTTAGTGTGACAGGCTTACATATTCAAGAAGGTACTGAGAGAAGCATGTTTCCTTAGAGTTCTGGCTTGCTTTGTGAGCTTTATCTCATTAACCCTCACAGCAGTTCTCTTATGTAAATAGATCAGACTCAGAAAGGCTCAGAGATTTTTCTTTTGTTTTTGAGACAGGGTCCTGGTCTGTAGCCCAGGCTGGAGTACAGTGGTGTGATCACAGCTCACTGCAGTCTTGAGCACTCAGGCTCAAGTGATCATTGCACCTCAGCCTCCTGAGTAGCCAGGACCACAGGTATGCACCTGTGTTATGCACTATGTTAACCAGGCTGGTCCCGAACTCCTGGGCTCAAGCCATCCTCAGGCCTTGGCCTCTCAAAGTGCAGGGATTACAGACAGGAGCCACCGCACCCAGCTCATTTAGGTATATAAGATAATGCTTCTTGGAAGGAGGTTCTAATCATTTTGTTAATTCATTTAAAAAACACTTATGGTGCTTGCTCCTGCTCTTTACCGTGGACCTTGTTAATTTCTGAAATCCATGAAAATATTTGTCAAGTTTTGCAGTGTTAGGTAATAATGGTAATGCCTCAAATTTGTATCTCTTTTACAATTTTTAAAATTCTTTTTTACAAATTAATTCACTTAATTTTCATCATGATTCCCTAAGGAGATAGGTATTATGATTTACATATAAAGAAATTGAAATCAGGTTGGGCACGGTGGCTCACACCTATAATCCCAGTACTTTAGGAGGCCAAGGTGGGATGATTGCATGAGATCAGGAGTTCAAGACCAGTCTGGGCAACATGATGAAATCCCACCTCTACAATTAAAAAAAAAAATAGCTGAGCATGGTGTGCACCTATAGTTTCAGCTACTCAGGAGGCAGAGATGGGAGGATTGCTTATGCATGGGAAGTCACAACTGCATTGAGCTATGATTGCACCATTGCACTCCAGCCCCATGGGTAACAGAGCGAGACTCTATCTCAAAAAAAAAAAAAAAAGAAAAGAAATAATGGAATTAAACCACTTGCATCATGGATATAAGCTCTGAAGGGATGGACATATGGGAGGTACAATCTCTTCTAAAAAGTAATAACCTTCTTTTGAAAAATAGTATTCCACTCTGGTGCCATTTATCTAGTTTTAGTTTGGCTAATTTTTTGTATTTTTAGTAGAGATGGGGTTTCACCATGTTGGCCAGGATGGTCTCAATCTCTTGACCTCTTGATCTGCCCGCCTCGGCCTCCCAAAGTGCTGGGATTACAGGCGTGAGCCACCTTGCCCGACTTGATTTTTTAAAGATTGGAGATAAATTCAGGAGCAGATGACAATGGTTTTTAGTCATGGCTTTGCCATAGACTGACTATGACTTAGAAGTTTTCTGATTTCTTTAGGCCTCAGTTTTCTTAGGTTTCAGTTTAAACATCTTTATAAATAAGCATGTTGTAGGAGTCTCAACTTATCCTGGTTCAGAGAGCTGTCTGAAAAAAATTTCTTTTAAGTAAAAATGAACTTGTTGGACTGAATTATTACTAAGGTTTCCTGTAGCTCTGACATTCTGTTATCTATTTCCTTTGTGCACAGGACACTGTGTGTGTTGGTGGGGGGTGGGTGGTAAACACAATACACTTGAAATTAATAGTCGTTTCGTTAATCTTCTCTAATTATGGTAATTTAACTAGGCTACTATATTGAGTATAGCTCTGTAATTCATGTATATGTATTACAGTGGTGAATCTTTCTTCTTTCCTAGAATAATCTCCAGGAGAGAGGAAGATTTAGCATGCATAAAGATAAATATAATCACAGGATAAGCACTCTCACTGATTATAGAAAGCTGATATTAACACATATTGGCTGTCTGTTGCAAGGGCAAACTTCCACATTTCCAAAGCTGCTCTATGGTATTACCTTAATATTACTTGACAAGAATATTTGTCATGGAATTTTGGAATTAAATGTAAGTGCTTCTAAAATGACAATATTCTTTGATGTTTTCAAAGCATTGATGGTTCACTTTTCTTTTCTTCTATTTTCTTTTTTTTTTTTTTTTTTTTTTTGAGATGGAGTTTTGCTCTTATCACCGAGGCTGGAGTGGAGTGACATGGTCTTGGCTCACTGTGACCTCTGCCCCCCGGTTTGAAGCGATTCCCCTGCCTCATCAGCCTCCTGAATAGCTGGGATTAGAGGCACCTGCCACCATGCCCATCTAATTTTTGTATTTTTAGTAGAGATGAGGTTTCACTATGTTGGCCTGGCTTGTCTTGAACTCCTGACCTCAGGTCATCCACCCACCTCGGCCTCTCAAAGTGCTGATTACAGGCATGAGCCACCGTGCCTGGCCTGCTACACATAATTTTTTAAAATCTCAAATTATAAGAGGTCTGCAGGTAGACTCTTCCAGGACTGATGCAGCACTCTATGATATCATGTTTGTACTGTTATTCATAATAAGGTTGTTTATCTCATGGTTGTAACTCCAGACATTATATCCAAAGCTGCCTTGAGACATAAATTCAAAGCAGGAAGAAGGGGAAAGGGAAAGATACTGGTTGGGTCTGTTCTCTTTATTGAGAAAAGCTTTCCCAGATGCCCTTTACAGATTTCAGCTTACATCTTGTTGACCATAACTGGTTGAATGGTTACCAGTAACTGCAAGGGGCATTGGATAAGTGAGTATTTAACTTTATGGTGAAGATAGATAGGATTGAGAGGAGGATTGGGAGTGGGTATTGCAATAGCCATCCAAGTGTCTAATATGGACTTGTTGAGTTTGCAGTACCTGTAAGATACCAGGTCTGATTCAGGAACTTTTCATTATTTAGCCGTAAATACCATATTACGAATCATGGAACTACAGTTGGTTGATATTGGGAAAGGTTAAACAACCTGAGGAAAATTAGATCAGGACCATCAAGGGCTATCATGGAAGAGCTGGGGAATAGGGAGATGTTAATTTAATGGCTGGATCACTGGAGATGTCAATTCAAAGAGTATTCTAATATATCGCTGGAATTATGAGTCAATCCCTCCAAAGGCAGAACAAATAGTATTGCAGTATGTGATGATTTGTGTTTAGCCAAGAATCTTAAGCACATGTAATGGCAATTAACAGTCATTACTACACATATGATTATAACACAAGCCTAGAGACTACATAATTTGCTTAAGGCCATGTTGTGAGTCAGTAGTAGTGCAGGAGGGGGAAAGAAATGAACTCAGGTGTCTGAGACAGTGAATATGATTCTAGTATATTTGAAAAGCCCCTCTCATTTGGTTATAAATATCTTAGTTAAATTTAATAGTTCGTACCCAACCCATGGTTTTTAGCCATGGCTTTGCCATAGACTGACTATGACTTAGAAAAGCTTTCTGCTTTCTTTAGGCGTCAGATTTTGCTTTTTTTTTTTGAGATGTAGTCTTGCTCTGTCGCCAGGCTGGAGTGCAATAGCGTGATCTCAGTTCACTGCAACCTCTGACTCCCTGGTTCAAGCAATCCTCCTGCCTCAGCCTCCTGAGGAGCTGGAATTACAGGCATGCGCCACCACATTCAGCTAATTTTTGTATTTTAAGTAAAGACGGGATTTCACCTTGTTGGCCAGCATAGTCTTGATCTCCTAATCTCGTGATCCGCCCCCCTCAGCCTCCCAAAGTGGTGGGACTACAGGCATGAGCCACTTTACCTGGCCTCAGATTTTGCATTTTTAAGCTGAAGGTACCCATAACTTATTTAAGCTTCTTGATGGTTTTATGTAAGTATTTAGAAAATAAATGCTCCAATGCAAGAAAGTCAGATTTTTAAACGTCAGATTTATTGAAGTATAATTTGTTTTTTTTTTTTTTTTGGAGACAAAGACTTGCTCTGCCACCCGTGCTGGAGTGCAGTGGTGTGATCTTGGCTCACTGCACCTCTGCCTCCTGGATTCAAGCAATTCTCCTGCCTTAGCCTCGTGAGTAGCTGGGATTACAGGTGTGCACCACCAAGCCCGGCTTATTTTTGTATTTTTAATAGAGACAGTGTTTCACCATGTTTGCCAGGCTGGTCTCGAACTCCTGACCTCGTGATCCGCCCGCCTTGGCCTCCCAAAGTGCTGGGATTACAGGGATGAGCCACCGCACCTGGCCTATCGAGGTATAATTTACATACGGTAGCATCTGTTCTTTAGGTGTATAGTTCCATGTATTTATTTTGAGACAGGGTCTTGCTCTGTCACCCAAGCTGGAGTGCAGTGGCACAATCATAGCTCACTGCAGCCTTAAACTCCTGGGCTCAAGCAGCCCTCTTGCCTCAGCCTTCCGAGTAGCTGGAATTAGAAATGCCTGCCAACACATGCTTGGCTAATTTAAAAAAAATTTTTTTTTTGGGGACAAGGTCTCCCTGTATTGCCCAGGCTAGTCTCAAACTCCTAGCCTCAAGTGGTCTTCTTGCCTCAGCCTCCCAAAGTCCTGGGATTACAGGAATAAGCCACTGTGCCCAGCCCAGGTTTTGATGGGTGTGTACAGTCTATAACTCTCACCACAATTAAGATTCATAATATTTCTGTCACCCCCAAAAGTTCCCCTGTCCTTCACTGGTAGTTAGTCCTTTTCTCTCACTTTCAGTCTCTAGCAATCACTTCTTTGTCTTCTGTCTTTATAGTTTTGCCTTTTCCAGATTGTTACATATGTGGACTCACACAGTATGTAGCCTTTTGATTCTGGTAAGAAAGGCAGATTTGAAGAACATTTATAAATACAATATAGTAACACTTATTGTGGGCATTTCATGTTTTCAAAAAATACAAAGGCTTAAAAATATAAAAATAAAAGGAAACTTTGTGCTAACGAATACTGATAGTTCACACTTAACGGCATTGCATTCAGTGTTTATGTGTCCCACTTCCTTTTCTTTTTTCTTTTCATCCCACTTCCTTCTAAACCTAAATTCCTGAACACCTAACCCATTGCTTCTACAATGTAATAAATGCTTGATACATGATTCTCTAGTGATGGGTAATGTGGTTTTTTTTCTAAAAATTCTTTAAAATTTTATTTTATTCCTGAGTTTGATAGGTTTTATTTTTTCTCTTTTACTTATAAGAAACTAACAGAATATCTGGAAATTTTCTACCAAAAATCTTGAAATGTCTGTATAAGAAATTTGTTATGTCAGACAGGGTACAGTGGCTCACACTTGTGTAATCCCAGCACTTTGGGAGACTGAGGCGAGCAGATCACTTGAAGCCAGGAGTTTGAGACCAGCCTGACCAACGTGGCAAACCCCCTCTCTCCTTAAAATACAAAAATTAGCCTGGCATGGTGGCGCATGCCTGTAATCCCAGCTCCTTGGAAGGCTGAGACATGAGAACTGCTTGAACCAAGGAGGCAGAGGTTGCAGTGAGCCCAGATTACGTCACTGTACTACAGCCTGGGTGACAGAATAAGACTTTATTTCAAAAAAAAAGATATTTGTTATGTCAGTGTAGAAAAATTATCACTGCTAAGAAGTGGTGTATCCAGGCTTTGAATTCAGATGTTGGTTAATACCTATAATACCTATCTCTACTAGAAGACTTATGGAACTCAGGTATGAGCTGATGTAAAACAAAGCAAAACAAAACCTACTGAAGCTTCTGGTTGCAAAATAGCACAAACCCTGAGTCTTTGTTGACACAGCATCCTCAATATTTAAATTCAAATGTTTAGGTATTATTTCCCATTAACAACATTGTTTTGAAACTTCTAAAAGATCTTTTCCTAGATATTCCAGAAAAAGGAAACTGGTTTTAAATCACAGTTATTTATGACATCATTTAAAAATAATTATCTTATGCTGCAAGTTCTTTGGAATAGTTATTTTCTATTATTTCTTTTTCTTGATATACAATGTAAAAAATGTCAGCTGTAAATTATGTAATGCTTCTCTTTTAAATGATACATATAGCTTTTGCAAAGTACAATCAAGTAATATTTAAAAGGCTATCAGACAGGCGCGGTTGCTTACGCCTGTAATTCCACCACTTAGGGAGGCCGAGGTGGGTAGATCACCTGAGGTCAGGCGTTCGAGACCAGCCTGGCCAACATGGTGAAACCCCATCTCTACTAAAAATACCAAAATTAGTTGGGCATGGTGGCATCTGCCTGTAATCCCGGCTACTCAGGAGGCTGAGGTAGGAGAATCGGTTAAACCCAGGAGGCAGAGGTTGCAGTAAGCTGAGATCATGCCACTGTACTTGCCACAGAGTGAGACTCCATCTCAAAAAAAAAAATTTTTTTTATAAGATTTGTTTAAAAAGCAAGATAAAAACATAGACAAAAAGACTAGACAGAAAGGTCCACGTGTTTCATTGGTAGTAAAGGTGACTATTTTCTGTTTTCCAGATTTTCTGTGATTTGTTCTCTTTTCTTTTTTCTTTTCTTTTCCTTTCCTTCCCCTTCCTTCCTTCCTTCCTTCCTTCCTCCCTCCCTCCCTCCCTCCCTTCCTCCCTTCCTTCTTTTCTCTTCTTTTCCGTTTCCCTTTTCTTCTCCCCTCCCCTCCCCCCCCCCCCTTCTCTTTTCTTTTTTAGTGAAGTTTTTGCTCTTGTTACCCAGGTGCTGGAGTGCAGTGGTGCAGTCTTGGCTCATTGCAACCTCCGCTTCTCCATTTCAAGTGATTCTCCTGCCTCAGCTTCCCAAGTCGCTGAGATTACTGGCACATGGCACACGCCAGCTAATTTTGTTTTTTAATTTTTTTTTTTTCTGGCTTTTTTTTTTTTTAGTAGGCTGGTCTCAAACTCCTGACCTCAGGTGATCCACCGGCTTTAGCCTCCCAAAGTGCTGGGATTACAGGTGTGAGCCACCACACCCAACCATTTTGTTTTCATTATTTACAATTTTTTTTGTTTTGAAACAATTTTAGACTTAAAAGTTACAGAAATAATAGAGTTTCCAGTTTCTTCTAACGTTAACATCTTGCATAACCATTATCAAAACTAAGAAGTTTTTAAACTTTTTTTTTTTTTAAGTAAGACATTAACATTACTATTTATTTATTTATTTATTTATTTATTGATACAGAGTTTTGTTCTTGTTGCCCAGGCTGGAGTGCAATGGTGCAATCTCAGCTCACTGCAACCTCTGGCTCCCGGGTTCAAGTGATTTTCCTGCTTCAGCCTCTAGAGTAGCTGGGATTACAGGTGCCTGAACTACCATACCTGGCTAATTTTTGTATTTTCAGTGGAGTTGGGGTTTTGCCATGTTGGCCAGGCTGGTCTCAAACTCCTTACCTCAGGTGATCCACCTGCCTCGGCCTTTCAAAGTGCTGGGATTTCAGGGATGAGTCACTGTGCCCATCCAACATTAGTATGATATTAAACTATAGTTTCTTTATGGTTTTCACCCATTTTTCCACTGATGTCCTTTTTCTGTTTGAGGATCCCACATTACACTTTGTTGTCATGTTTCTTTTGTTTCTTCCAATCTGTGACAGTTCTTCAGTCTTGTCTTTCATGACCTTGACACTTTTGAAGAATACTGGTCTGTGGTTTTGTAGAATGTCCCTCTGTTTGGGTTTGTCTCTTGCTTCATCTGAATAGATGGAGATTATGCATTCTTAGGCAGGATATTGGAGAAGTGATGTATCAGTCTCAGTGTATCATATTGGCCGGGGGGGGGGGTATGACATCAATATTTTTTTAATACTAGTCATGTAAAACCTTGATTACTGTCGTGTTTCTCCACATAAAGTTCCTATTTTTCCTTTGTAATTATCTTTGTAAATATCTTGGAAAATATGTTGAGATTATGCAAACACCCAGTTGTTCTTTAAACTTTTGCCCACTAATTTTAGCATAAATCAGTGGATCTTGCCTGCAACAATTATTACTATAGTGTTTTAATGATGATTTTCTATTTATTGCATGCCTGCTACACTTATTAATGAGAATCCTTCTGTAAGAAAGAGCTGACACTTCTCTCCCATTTATTTATTTAATTATTTATGTTATTGTGGACTCACGGATATTTATTTTATTCTTTGGGTTATAATCCTGTATTACTATTATTTTGATGCTCAAATTGTTCCAGCTTTTGTTTTCATTACCTTTTCATTAGGAAAATTAATAAAATAAATTATCAGCGAATGGTTATAGTATGTGGGTTGACCAGTGTCAAACAATGTTACTTAACATGCAATAGTTGATTTCTATTAACTCTGACAGTTCTCAGTTTACTACATTGGAATTCATTAGTATATGTTGTGTAAGAATGAAGAGGGAAAGAACACGAAGACATCTTTGTCTTTTTTCCTGAACTCAGTTAATTCTACCTATTTGGTCTGAAAAGCTCTAATAACAACAAAGGCCTGGCAGTTACTAATTGCATTTCTTTTATACAAAAAAGAGAAAAGAAAATTACCAAGTGTTTAAAGACATGGAAACTTGGAGGACTTTCTTGTTCCCAAGTGGTGACTCTGACTGGATGTTCAGGATGGAATGGTTGCTGACCCTTTGAACACAGCTATTGTGCTGGGTTAATATTGTATTTCCGTCTATAGTTTATCACTCAGGGTGCTGATCTAAAACAAACCATCCGGTTTATCCAGCTAGTCCAGAACATATCCACTTAGCAACAAAAATACGGATAAGGATTTCCTTATACTTGAACTGCTACAGTTTTTTTTTTGTTGTTGTTGTTGTCTAGTGGAAAAACATTAGTAAGTTTTTATGTAAGTATTTTTCAGTTATTTTATTTGCTGCTGTTACATCCAGTTATGTGTAACATTGTATGTACACCTCTATAGCATTTATTATGTTTTGCCTTATTATAATTTCTACTTTATTAGTTGGCCTATTTTAGGGGACACGTCTTCCTTTTCTTCCTCAACTAAACAACCTGAGGACAAGATTTATATGTCAAACATTTTAAAGATCCCGCATGCTTTGCACATAGGAGAGAGTTGTTGAAAGCGGGGGAACATTATAGCTCTTTTTTGTTTTTAGAGACGGAGTCTCGCTCTCTCACCCAGGCTGGAGTGCAGTGGTGTCATCTTGGCTCACTGCAGCCTCCATCTCCTGGATTCAAGTGATTCTCCTGCCTCAGGCTCCTGATTAGCTGGGATTACAGACGCCTGCCTCCACACTTGGCTAATTTTAGTAGTTTTAGTAGAGACGGAGTTTCACCATGTTGCCCAGGCTGGTCTCAAACTCCTGACCTCAGGTGATCTGCCCGTCTCGGCCTCCCAAAGTGGTAGGATTATAGGCATGAGATACCCGGCCTATGGTTCTTTTTTTTTTTTTTTTTTTTTTGAGACAGTCTCACTCTGCTGCCCAGGCGATAGTGCAATGGTGCAATCTTGGCTCACAGTAACCTCTGCTTCCTCAGCCTCCTGAGTAGCTGGGAATACAGGTACCCGCCATCATACCTGGCTAATTTTTTTATTTTCGTAGAGATGGAATTTCAGCATGTTGGCCCCGCTGGTCTTGAACTCTTGACCTCAGGTGATCCACCCGCCTTGGCCTCCCAAAGTGCTGAAATTACAGGCGTGAGCCACCATGTCCAGTCTATGGTTCTTAAGAATAAAAAAAAACAAACTAAAACAAAACAAAACGTTGTTTCCTATCATTTGTGCTAGGAATAGATAAAAGCCTATTTGTTGGGTTTGTGAGGCAAGGACTGACTTTTTTTTTTCTTTTTTTTTTTTTTCTTTTGAGACGGAGTTTCGCGCGTTACCCAGGGTGGAGTGCAATGGCACAATCTCGGCTCACCACAACCTCTGTCTCCTGGGTTCAAGTAATTCTCCTGCCTCAGCGTCCTGAGTAGCTGGGACTACAGGCATGTGCTACCATGCCCAGCTAATTTTTGTCTTTTTAGTAGAGACAGGGTTTCACCATGTTGACCAGGATGGTCTCAATCTCTTGACCTCGTGATCCACCCACCTCGGAGGACTGACTTTCTAATAAGAATATTTTAATCCATTATTGAATCCTTATGATAAGATTTCATTTCTTTTCTTTCTTTTTTCTGAGACAAGATCTCCCACTGTCATGCTGGAGTTTGGTGGTGGGATCATGGCTCACTGCAGCCTTGAACTCTCAAGCTCACGCCATCCTCCCACATCAGCATCCTGAGTTGCTGGGACTACAGGTATGTGCCACCACACCAGGCTAATTTTTAAATTGTTTTGTAAAGACAGGGTCTTGCTATGTTGCCCTAGCTGGTCTTGAACTTCTAGGCTCAAGCAATTCTTCTGCCTTGGCCTGCCAAAATTCTGGGATTACAGGTGTGAACCATGTTGCCTGGCCCTAAGGTTATGTTTTTATGTCACTGCAGGAGCAAACTGCTCATTCAGAAGCCATTTGTTTAAGCATATAATTGTTTTATAAGGAGAATTGCTTTTATGGCAGATTTGTTTTAATAAGAAATTTAGCCGAATTAACCCCTCAGCAGATAAGCTTATACATATAGAGTCTATGTGACAACCTTCAGTATATGGAGAGAGTGACCATATCCTAAATATTCATAAGCACATAGTGGTGCTGACCAAGGACCTTTTATTAAAATAGTTGTAAGAATCTTTATTCTAGAGCAATTAGCAACAACATTTAACTGAATTGTGTTACTCATGTCTATGCCCAGCTTTTCTAGAGATATCTTAATTACCAAGTCCAGATATTCTTTAAAGGTATAGTACATAATAACTTCACTCTGTAGGTTATATTCCGTGCCTAATGCCTTTCAGACCCTGTTAAACAGTTTACTCTTATTAGTTAAGCTTCTTTAACATCTCAGTTACTTGGTAAAGTTAGTATTAGGGTTAGTATTAGAATTTCATGGATTATGGCCAGGCATGGTGGCTCATGCCTGTAATTGCAGTACTTTGGGAGGCTGACCAGTGTGGGTCGCCTGAGGTCAGGAGTTCCAGACCAGCCTGGCCAACATGGTGAAACCCCATCTCTACTAAAAATACAAAAATTAGCCAGGCGTGGTGGTGCATGCCTGTAGTCGCAGCCACTTGGGAGGTTGAGGTGGGAGGATCGCTTGAACCTAATAGGCAGAGGTTTCAGGGAGCTGAGATTGCACCACTGTACTCCAACTTGGGTGACAGAGTGAGACTCCATCTCAAAAAAAAAAAAAAAGAATTGTATAGATTATAAACAGATTTTACAGTGAAATTATTTGTCCAGAATCACAAATTTGTAATTAGCAGAACTAGAATTCAGATTTGGATCTGTTCAGTTTCACATCCTTGACTCTGTCCACTATACTATACTCCTGCCAAAGCGTATTTTATTAATTGTGTACATACAAAGCATATGTATACATACACACTAAGTATACACATACTAAGTGCCTACAACCCTCAAGCATAGGCCTATGTACCTTTCACACATTATCTGATTTAATCCCCCACAATAGCACTTTAAGGGTGTATGTTTTGCAAATGAGAAAACTGAGGCTCAGAGGTCATCTTCAAAACTCCCAACAGATAAACGGTAATGTCAAGACTTGAGCTGAGATTCATTTGATTTTAAAGCTTGTTGCTGTGCATTAATGATTTTTTTTTTTTTTTTTTTTAAAGACAGAGTTTCACCATGTTGGTCAGGCTGGTCTTAAACTCCCGACCTCAGGTGATTCGCCCACCTTGGCCTCCAAAGTGCTTGGATTACAGGCGTGAGCCACCACACCCAGCCTTGCATTAATGATTTTTACAAAAAATATCCAGAGGACATCAACTGTAGGTTAATGCAAATTCATTGTCGGGTACAAGATACAGATCTATGGCAATTCCATACTGATACCCCCTTATTTTTTCAGTATTTACTGAGTAGTGACTCACCTGACATAGTTGTTTTGCTATTGAATCTATTTCTGAAATTACTTTTCTAATAATTTTTTTCATTATTATTTGATAGCACTTTATTAATTATTATTTAGTGACAGGATCTCACGCTGTCATTCAGGCTAGAGAGCACTGGCACAATCAAGATACTGTAGCCTCCCAGGCTCAGGTGATCTTCCCACCCCAGTCTCCTGGGTAGCTGGGACTACAGGCACATGCCATCACACCTGGCTATTTTTTTTTGTATTTTTTGTAGAGATAGGATTTTGCTATGTTGCCCAGGCTGGTCTTGAACTCCTGGGCTCAAGTGACCCATCCTCCTCGGCCTACCAAAGTGCTGGGATTATAGGTGTGAACCACCGGGCCCTGCCTGAATTTTTTATTTTTTATTTTTAAAATTTTTAAATTTTACTTAAGTTGGTGGGTCTGATATGGAGGAAGCTGCCTGAATTTTTTTGAGAGATGGGGTCTTACTCTGTCACCCAGGCTGGAGTGCAGTGGTATGATAATAACTCACTTCAGTTTTGAACTCCTGGGCTCAAGGGATTCTCCTGCCTCAGCCTCCCTAGTAGCTGGGACTGCAGGCATGTGCTACCATGCTTGGCTAATTTTAAATTTTACTGTAGATGCATGGTCCTACTATGTTGCCCAGGCTGGTCTTGGACTCTTGGCCTCAAGCAGTCCTCCCTTCTTGGCCCCCCAAAGTGCTAAGATTACAGATCTGAGCCACTGTATGGCATGTATTTAAAAGTTAACTTTATAATAATTTATTACAGAGCACATGTTTATTAAAGTCCATTATAGAAATGCTTAATTTCTAAAATATAAGTTCCTGTAATTGCACTCACAAATATAACCACTAATAGCAAATTGACAATTTTCTTGAGCACTTTATTAACATACTGATCTATATATACTTTTTAAAATACATAAAACTTAGAGCTTGCTTTAATCACTTATCAATAACTCTGATACCCTTAATTTTATAGTATGTGAGTCCTTTTTTTTGCTTTGAGACAGAGTCTTGCTTTGTTGCCGAGGCTGAAGTGCAATGGCTCCGTCTCAAAAAAAAAGAAATATATACTTTATAAATGATCAAGAACTAGTTTACCATATTATATCAGTAAAGTTAAGTTTACCAAGGAGAATTTATACAATAGATAGTCAAAGCCCCAAATTATTTGTCTTGCTTGTTATTCTGCATTTGTATATATAAAAGCATGAAAGCTAATACTTTTGTATAAAAGTAATAGATATTTATGTTAGACTTTGTTGAGGCCTAAAAAATATTGGGACTTTTTTTGCCAGTTTGTATAAATTTATTATAAAAGGCTATAATTGTTTTTTTCTTTTTGAAATGGAGTCCGAGCTCTGTTACCAGGCTGGAGTGCAGTGGCTCGATCTTGGCTCAGTGCAGCCTCCTCCTCCTGGGTTCAAATAATTCTCCTGCCTCAGCCTCCCAAGTAGCTCGGACTACAGGCATGTGCCACCATGCCCAGCTAATTTTTGTATTTTTAGTAGTGACAGGGTTTCACCATGTTGGCCAGGATGGTCTCCATATCTTGACCTTGTGATCCGCCTGCCTCGGCCACCCAAAGTACTGGGATTACAGGCATGAGCCGCTACACCCAGCCAAAAGGTTTTAATTTTTAAATCCAGAAATTTTAATTGCTGGGGACAAATTTCAGAGCTGCCTTATTTTTTGGTTTATTTGGACTTATTTCACTATAGCTCAGAGGTTTAAAAGTATACTTGAATTCTCCTTGTTATCCCAGTAGTAATTTGAGATTTTCAAAAAAGGATATTTCTCCTACTTTTATTGATTTGGACCAGAGCTTAGATTGAAACAGAGAAGGAAAGATGGATAATGAACTGAATTGAAAATTCCAAGATCACCATAAACCCAAGTCACATCTTAGAAATCTGGGAAACACTACTGCTTCTGAGGGCATGCTTGGTTTTCTTGTTGAGTACTTTTCCCCCCATCATGCCTAGCAAGAGGAAAGTAACTAATGTCACAGAATTAAGTGACAAGGCAATAATGGGAAATTAAGTATGACTTTAGATATGCTGGTACATCAAGAACTTAAATTCAATTAGTGTGAGATATGAGGTTCTGGTGACCGTCCTGTAACTCTTCGCTGTTATCACAAATCACCCCTCCCAGTTCTTCAGACAAAAGAAAAGCATAAAGAGACATGGACTTCCTGCTTTTAAGTAGAAGAAAATAATAATATCCTGCATTTGTTGAAACAGGAGATCAAGATTGGGTGGGCATATATACCATTTTTTACCTATTTAAATAGCAAGGGTTATTTTAAGTGAGATTACTTCATGTTGGCAAGTGTACTGACATGGACATGCTTATATACTGCTGGTGGGAGTATAAAAATGATACAGATTTTGTTGCGGGGAGCAATTTGGCAATATTTATCATGATCCTTAAATATTACTTTGACCCAGTAATTTCTCTGCTGAAAAAGATGTTTAGTATAGTGTTAATTAAACTAAATTCCCTAGTCAGGTGTAGTGGCTCAGTATTTGTAATCATAGCACTTTGGGAGGCCAAGGCAGGGGTATCAGTTGAGGCCAGGAGTTCAAGACCAGCCTTGGCCACACAGCAAGACCCCACTGTCTCTGCAAAAAATAAAAAAATTTAGCCAGGTACAGTGGTGTACACCTGTAGTCCTAATTACTCAAGAGACTGAGGCAAGAAGATCCCTTGAGCCTAGGAGTTTGAGGCTGCAGTGAGCTATGATTGTGCCACTGCACTCCGGCCTGGACAACAGAATGAGAGTCTCTTTAAAAAAAAAAAAAAAGAAAAGAAAAACAGGGCTGGGCGTGGTGGCTCACACTTGTAATCCCAGCACTTTGGGAGGCCGAGGCAGGTGGATCACGAGGTCAGGAGTTGAGACCAGCCTGGCCAACATGTTGAAACTCTGTCTTTACTAAAGATACAAAAAATTAGCTGGATGTGGTAGCAAACACCTGTAATCCCAGCTACCCAGGAGGTGGAGGTTGCAGTGAGCTGAGATCGTGCCATTGTACTCCATCCTGGGCTCCAGGGTGAGACTCTTTCTAAAAAAAAAAAAAGCAGGATGACTCATGCCTATAATCCCAGCACTTTGGGAACCGAGGGGGCAGATTGCTTGAGCCCAGGAATTCAAGAGCAGCATGGACAACCTGGTGAAACCCTGTCTCTACAAAAAAGATACAAAAATTAGCTTGGTATGGTGGCATGCACCTGTAATCCCAGCTACTAGGGAGCCTAAGGTGGGAGGATCGCTTAAACCTGGGAGGTTGAGGCTGCAGTGAGCTGTGGTTGTGCCACTGCACTTCAGCCTGGGTAACAGAGTGAAATCTTGTCTCAAAAAAACCCAGAAACCTAAGTGCCCAATAATTAGGGAATGCCTAAATAAATTATGGTAAACACACAATGTGGAATGCTATATAGCTATTTTTAAATGATACTTGTGAAGAGTTTGTATAACATGGAGAAATGTTTGTTCCTTCGTTAAGTATGGGACTAAAAAGTCTGAAAGAAAATACAGTGTACTTAGGAATTTTGTATTTATTTTCTTTTTCTTTTCAATATTTCCAATTTAATTATCTGAAAGGAAAGAATAAGGCCAACCAACAAAGATTAGCTTTAATGGCTGTTCTCAAACAACTGATAAGGAAAGGAGCACAACCAGAGTATGGAGATGCAGAAGACATTATGTGTTACACAGCTTGGTACACCACGCCCAGCTAATTTTTGTATTTTTAGTAGAGATGAGGTTTCACCATGTTGGCCAGGCTGGTCTCGAACTCCTCACCTCAGATGATCCACCTGCCTTGGCCTCCCAAAATGCTGGGATTATAGGTGTGAGCCACTGCACCCAGCCCTGAACTTGGTTATTTTGTTTTGTTTTGTATTGTTTTGTTTTGTTTTGAGACGGAGTCTCTCCCAGGCTGGAGTGTGGCATGATTTTGGCTCACTGCAGCCTCCGCCTCCTGGTTTCAAGCAATTCTCCTGCCTCAGTCTCCTGAGTAGCTGGGATTACAGGCACACACCACCATGCCTGGCTATTTTTTTTTTTTTTCTTTTTTTGAGATGAAGACTCACTCTGTCACCCAGGCTGGAGTGCAGTGGTACGCCTCAGCTCACTGGAGCCCTCGCCTCATGGGTTCAAGTGATTCTTCTGCCTCAGCCTCCTGGGTAGTTAGGATTACAGGCACACGCCACCATGCCCAGCTAATTTTTTTGCATTTTTAGTAGAGATGGGGTTTCACCATGTTGGCCAGACTGGTCTCAAACTCCTGACCTCAGGTGACCCACCCATCTCAGCCTCCCACAGTGGTAGGATTACAGGCATGAGCCACCATGCCCAGCCTTCAACTTGGTTCTGATGAGTAGTTTGGAACATCTTAGCCAGTTTTAATTTGATGTAGAATAGGTGAATGGGGGTCTTCCCTTCTTGTTCACTTCCTGGGCCTAGAACTATCCTAAGCGTAAGTTAAGTGGTATTTCAAAACCCCTGTAGTGTATATCCATATTATAGAAACAACATTGAGTTGAGTAACATCTTGTTCAAGCATTAGCCAATGTGATTGCCTTTCAGAACACTGGGCTGTTCTCAGTAGTTTCTATATAGATGGAGAAAGGAGGATTTTTTTAGAGACTTTAATCACTGTAAACGTCCTTCAGAATACCTGTGAGAGTCCTAGAAATGAGACCAATGTGGAGCAGGGGGAACTAAAAGGAAGGGAAAGAAAGAAAGGTGGGAAGTAGGGAGCAGAAAGAAAGAAAACAAAAAACCCTGGCACCAATATGACAGCTTCAAACTGCTGTGTCCCCAGGGCTATCAACATAGTACCAGGAATTTTTTTCTCTGCTTTCAGGCCTATAATGAGGAAATTTCTGTCTGACCAATATCAGGGGCACATCAGCTACTGTACTAAGTTTCTTCAAATATCCTGGAATTGTGGTGAGTTTGAACCCATTAGCTACCACTTCTACAACCGTTCTTGGAGTTATGTGGATGCAGTCCCATTAGGTATATAGAATTATTGGTTTTTCTGTTCTAGATCTTAGTTAGTTCCCATTGCATTTGCATTAGGGTTAGTAGAAATGGAATTTGAGATGTGCTTTGGAAAATGGGTATGATTTGGACACATGGAAGTGAAAAAATGCGGGACTCGATATACATAAGGACACAGGAAAAGTCAGAATATACCTTTCTGCAAGTAGTTTACTGGATTGTGGTGGCCTGTGCTTATGCTTGAAATCTTTTGGGGGGTTTTCTTGTGCAAGCAGTTTAGTAAGATATATGAGGGGACAGAAGAAAAGAGTCAGTTGGAAAGATTAATTTATACGGAAGACTTTAGACTACATTCCTTAGGCAATAGGAAACCTTAGAGACTCTTTGAAATTGGGAGTGGCCTGGTATGAGTTAGGGTCTAGGACAATCAATCTGGCAACCTTGTGTAAAGGAATGAGAGAAGGGAAGAGGGTCTGGGCAGGGAGATCCATTAAGAGGCTAGTACAGACACAAAGGGACAACTATTATATGAGTCCACCTATGTGAGGTACCTAGAGTAGTCAAACTCATAGGGACAGAAAGTAGAATGGTAGTTGCCAGGGCCTCCAGAGGAGAGGGGAACAGGGAGTAATTGTTTAATGGGTATAGAGTTTTCAGTTTGGGAAAATGAAAAAGTTGTGGAGATGGCTGGTGGTTGTGGTTTCACAACAATGTGAATACTTAATGCCCTGAACAGTACGTATTAAAAAGAATGGTTAAAATAGTAAACTTTATGTTGTGTATATTTTACAGTTACAAAAAGAAGAAGAAGCCATTACAGTGGCTGGTCTGGGTTATCCAAGGCATGTTGGCAGTGGGAAGTGAGGGGAGTAGGTAGGCTAGAGAATAATTTCAGAAGTAGTTTGGCACCTGATTAGATGTAGTGGGTAGGGACAAGGATTGGTCTGCAAAGGTTTAGGGAAGCATTTTCCAAACCTTGATTGAGCATGAGAATTAACCACTTGGACAACTTTTAATAAAATACAGAAGAGTGTGCTTCCTGCTAGGCTAACTATAGACTGGTTTAGATCCAGGATGGTGAGGGAGATGATGATGCTAATCCTAATAACTACAAGAGTGAGCACAGGAACAGGGGATAAAGGACAATGAAGATTAGTTCCTGTCTGTATATGCTGAATATGCAGGATGGGGCAGCACCCTGGAGGTAGGATTGGGGCCAATAGGAAATATTGGTTCTAGAGAGCTATGTCAAACTAGAGATCCAGCAGAAAGTTGACAGGGATGAGAGGATAAAGTGAGAAGTGCTAAAATCAGAGCCTTAGGGAACACCTAGATTATAGGGATAGGAGGAGAAAAAAGGCACTTAAAAAATAAATGGCCAGAAAGAAGGAATACAAAACAGCTGGTAGAGTGCATTGTCTTACATATTGGAATGGTGGAGCATAAGGATGGAGAAAGAGAAAGGGCTTTTGGATTGGGTAAGAAAACATTGATGACCCTTTAGAATGCTATTTTATTCAGAAGAGATTTAGGAGTGAAAGGAGAAAATAGAAACAATAAGCAGAAATTGTTTTGTTTTGGTTTTCAAGGAATGGTGAAGGGAGGGAAGAGCCAAGTCTGGGTTCATTAGGTCAAGGGAGGGCTTTTTCAGTTTGGGTGAACTTAGTACTATTTTAGGACCGTGTTTCTATGAAGCACTTGTGTTTCGTGGATCTCCTGCTTCCCTCCTTCTTTTCTTCTCAGCCCTTTGATAGTGGAGTGTCTGCTTCCTTATCCATACTCACTTCCTTGCTTGTGCTGGAAGTCTTCCATGTGCCCTTCTAGGTCTGCTCCTCTACATGCCATCTGTCCCAGGATGCTGACCTGCATGGACAACATCAGCAAACTTCTTTGGCCTTTGGTTTTTGTTGGGTTTGGCCAATGTAGAGCCCCAATAGGACATTGGAGGGAAAAAAGGAGGAGGGTAAGGTTGGAGCATTTATCCCCTTGGCACCCAATCTGCAGGTCACTGCAATCTGGCTGAATTGACTGAAAGTCACTGCTCTTCTCACGTCAGTCTTTATAGGGCTCTTTTCTTCTGAGTTTGGTATTCACCTAGTTCCTTCAGGCTTAAGTGTGGAAACAGCCACTCTGTTAATTGCCCTGGGATACTACACTCTATTTTCCCATGTGGTTTCCCTGCACTCTGCACACATCTTCATAAGTTGTCCCTTTTTTAAATCCCTTACTATCGTTTCCTGCTGGTATCCTGACTGATACAGTGATCTTATCCAGTTTCATGGCATTAAATAGCAACCGTATGCTAATAGCTCCCAAACTGATGTGTCTAGCCTAGACCCATTTCCTGAACTGCAAACTTACACATGTAGCTACCTGCTAGACTTGATTGTCTAATGTATGTCTCAGGTTCCTGCTCTTTTCTCTAAACCTGTCAAGGGCAATTCTGTCCTTCTAGTTGTTCAGGACAAAAATCTTGAAATCATCCTTGACTCCTCTTTTTGTCACCCCCTATGTAATCTGATGTAGAATCTGACCACTTCTCACCATCTCTGCTCCTATCCACCTGGTCCAACTCCCATCATCTCTCATCTCTGATAACCTGCCAGCTGGTCTTGTTGCTTCTGCCTTGGCCTTCTTTCATTCTGTTTTCAACATAGTGGTCACTTGCTTCTGAAAATCTCCCAATAGGTTCCCGTTTCAGAATAAAAGCCAAAGTCCTTGCCATGACCTAAAAGGCCCTGCATAGTCTGCCTCCCAGCCCCATTACTTTTGTGATTCCATTTTCTACTCTGTCTCCCTCACTTACCAAGCTCCAGTGACTCTGGTCTTCCGTACTGCTTTCACACTGTCTACCTGGCTGGAATGCTTCTCGATATTTGCATGGCCAACTCCCCCATCTCCTAAAGTCTTTGTTCAATATCTTATCTTCTTAATGGCTTACCCTAACTACCATATTTAAAATTACAAACTGACACCCCTGGCAGCATTTTCAATCCCTTCCCTTGTTGTGTTCCTTTTCCCATTACACTTAACATCTTCTTATATAATTTATAATTTACTTATTTTATTTTGTAATTATCATACTGTAAAATTGACCTTTTTCCCTTAAGGTATACAGTTCTATGAATCTTAACACATGCGTAAATTCTTGTAACTGTCACCACAATCAGGATACAGGATTGTTCCATGGTTTTAGAAAACTCTGTTGTGCTATCCCTTTATAATTATATCCTTTCTCACCCCTAACCCTTAGAAACCACTGATTTTTTTTTTTTTTTTTTTTTTTTTGGTCAAGACAGGGTCTTGCTCTGTTGCCCAGGCTGGAGTGCAGTGGCGCAGTCTTGGCTCACTGCAACTTCTGCCTCCCGGGTTCAAGCAATTCTCCTGCCTCAAGCTCCTGAGTAGCTGGGATTACAGGCATGCATCACCATGCCCAGCTAATTTTGTATTTTTAGTAGAGATGATTGGCCAGGCTGGTCTCAAACTCATGACCTCAAGTGATCCGCCTGCCTTAGCCTCTCAAAGTGCTGGGATTACAGGCATAAGCCATGGCGCCTGGTGAGAAACCACTGAATTTTTCATCATATAGTTTTTTCTTTTCAATAATGGGATCATATAACTTTTGAGACTGTCATAATGCCTTTCAGATTCATCCAGGTTACTGAGTTATCAATAGTTCATTCCTTTTTATTTTTGAGTAGTGTTCTATTCTATAGCTGTATCATAGTTTATCCATTCACCATTAAAGGAAATTTGGGTTGTTTCCAGTTGTGGCACTTAAGAATAGAGCTGCTAAGAACATTATGTACAGGTTTTTATGTAACTGTAAGTTTTTATTTCTCTAGAATTTCATTAAATTATTAATTACATAATTATTTTTTACATATTTTATTCACTGGCTAATTATTCTACGTGCCTAAAACTGTTCCTAGTATATAGTAGGAGCTCAATAAATTAGTGAATATGCTATGTTATTTTAAAATGAAGAGGGATGGTGAAATCAGAGTCACTCTGAACTCATTCAAGGTTCATGTCGCCAGACTCTGGATTGCAGTCTACTCAAATCCCAAATGGCCAGGAGACTTACGCTGAAAGACACCTGCAAGTTAAGAATGTAAAAGGCTTTTTACTTAAAGTAAAGCAATTCCTTCCTCATGTTTTTGTGGTCATCTATCAGGTTCCTGACTTGAGGGAAGAGTTTGGGATGAGGTTGAAGAGAATCCGCCTAAGAGAATACTTTAACAGTGATGTCAACATAACTCATTCCTATGCAAAATGCACAGCCAGATCTTCCACCCTGAGAATAATCCAGGAACAAACTTGCTTGCAGAAGCAGGGGAAATAATGTTGTGTTACCAACTTAGTTTCACTTATACTCATGGTAAAGATCACCAGTTGAAACATGAAAAAGGTAAGAGTTAGAGATAAAGAAGAACATAATGAGTGAAGTTGATGTTTATAAAAGAGGTTGATCTGTTTATCTAGAAATGTGTGTTTGCAGCCATAGGCTGTGTCTGCCCTATGAAGTAAAGTATCTTTTTAGATAAGCTATTTTGTTTTGTTTTGAGACAGAGTTTAGCTCTTGTTGTCCAGGCTGGAGTACAATGGTGTGATCTTGGCTCACTGCAACCTCTGCCTCCTGGGTTCAAGCAGTTCTTCTGCCTCCACCTCCCAGGTAGCTGGGATTACAGGCGCCTGCCACCCCTCTCGGTTAATTTTTGTATATTTAGTAGAGATGGGGTTTCACCATCTTGGCCAGGCTGATCTCCAACCCCTAACCTCAAGTAATCCACCCGCCTCGACCTCCCAAAGTACTGGGATGACAGGCATGAGCCACTGCACCTGGCAGCGGCCTAGATAAGCTTTAAAAAGCCAGGCTGGGCGCAGTGGCTCCTGCTTGTCATCCCAGCACTTTGAGAGGCCCAGGTGGGCAGATCACTTGAGATTGGGGGATGGAGACCAGCCTGGCCAACATGGTGAACCCCCGTCCCTGCTTCAAAAACAAAAAGAAAAAAAGCCACTTACCAGGCTGGGTGCGGTGGCTCACACCTGTAATCCCAGCACTTTGGGAGGCCAAGGGGGTTGGATCATTTGAGCTCACCAATTAGAGACCCCCCTGAACAATATGGCGAAAATCCTTCTCTACTAAAAATATAAAAATTAGCTGAGTATGGTGGTGTGCGTCTGTAGTCCTAGCCACTCAGTAGGCTGTGGTTGGAAGATGGTTTGAGCCCAGGAAGCGGAGGTTGCAGTGAGCTGAGATCACACCACTTCACTTCAGTCTGGGTGATAGAACCAGACCTTGTCGGAAGAAAAAAAAAAAAGCCACTTAACTACCGTTCAGTTTAAAACCAGATGCTGCCTCATGCCCCAAACATGGAACTCTTTGTAACCTTATGCATTAGAGCTCAGAATTCAGTAAGAATCAGTTGGATTTTGGATCCCATCCAGTGCATTATAGTTTTTGAAAGCGCAACAAGATTTCAGTTTACATATCTTTCATGTTTAAAGTTTGAGCAAGAGGCTGGGTGTGGTGGCTCATGCTTGTAATCCTAATGCTTTGGGAGGCTAAGGTGGGAGGCTTGCTTGAGGCCAGGAGGTTGAGACCAGCTTGGGCAACATAGCGAGACCTTGACTCTACAAAAAAAATTTTTTAATTAGCCAGATGTGGTGGTGTGTGTCTGTAGTTGCAGCTACTCAGAAGGCTGAGGCAGGATCACTCAAGCCTAAGAATTTGTGGTTATAGTGAACTATGATTGTGCCACTGCATTCTAACTTGGGGGACAGAGTGAGACCCTGTCTCAAAAATAAAATTAAGATAGAGTTTGAACAAGGTTTCAGAATAAATTTTCTTCATTTCTTAAATAACTTTTTAAATTAAATACTATGGACTTAAAAAAAATTAAATATACAGAACGACATAAAGAAAAAAATGCAATCCTACACTTATATATAAGCACTACTGATATTTTGATTAAGATCCTTCCAGACATCTTTACAGGTACATGTGTACAGTGCATGTATGTGTTGTGTCACTCTAAAGAAGAGAAGGGATCACAGTAATGCTTTTAGGGTGGGAGGAAACCCTGCTTCACATTTAGTAAAAGGAATACATGAATGGAAGAAAGAAAATTAGCTTCAGCATCTAAACACTCAAAACAGTTTGTAAACATCTGTTTGATTAAATATTTTGAGGATTATCTTCAACTATCAGGAAAAATGAAATAATTCTGAAATACATTGTGGGTTCTGAGTTGAACTGAAAGCGCCATGTGGGGGTGTAAAGACTGCTTATCCAGCCATGTGTCCAGGTTAAGGCCTTAACACAGTACTGAAACAGAAGACTGTTAACTTTTCACCATTCCCAAACCTCAGGTAGATTAGAAACAGATGTCTATCCACAGCTCTTTAGCTATTATGGATGGCTAATCAGATGGGGGTATGGACTACATTGCCGTCAACTCAGATAATACTCATTGCTCTTTTAAGAAGGTATATATAAATTGTATGTGTATGTCTGTTTGTGTTTTAGGATGTATGTAGTAATCAGTTCAGTGATGCTACTGTGTGATTGAATGAACTTCTGAGTAGATCATTAAGGGTTCTTTTCTAACCACTATAATATTCAAGAGTAGTCATTTAGAATGTCTTTAATTTCCTCCAGTTGGTAGCCCAATAGTGTACTGCCTTAAGTGTTCAAAAAGTATGCCTCTGCCATTTGCAGTAACTGGAAACCTTAGGAATTTCTGCCAGAGTTCCTCAAAGCACAAAGCCGAAGTATGTATTGAAATGCCTGAGTCAGCTGCTCATAGGGTATACTGACTGCACTCCTGCTGATTTTTCTAGGGTGAAAAAACCTCCTGGGTGATCCGAGGCAGCTGGCTTTTACTCTCTCTGCCCAGAAGCACGTGTATTTTAACTATGCACAAAAAGCACAGAGATATACTACATCTAAATGCTAGCATTGGAATTGTTACATTTTCTATTATTATGTTTAATTTCAGCAGATCTTTTAAAATAATATATAAGAAAACAACTCTTCTACTGATTACCATAAAATTTTTTTTTTTTTTTTTTTTTGAGTTGGAGTCTCACTCTGTTGCCAGGGTGGAGTGCAGTGGTGTGATCTCAACTCAATGCAACCCCCGCTTCCTGGGTTCAAGCAATTCTCCTGCCTCAGGCTCCCAAGTACCTGGGACTACAAGTCGCACCACCAAGCCCAGCTAATTTTTGTATTTTTAGTAGAGACAGGGTTTCACCATGTTGGCCAGGATGGTCTCCGTCTCTTGGCCTCCCAGAGTGCTGGGATTACAGGTGTGAGTCACCATGCCCGACCACAATTAAAATTTTTCAACTCTAACTTTCTAAGTTAGGGAAGGAAAAAGAAAGATACCTACTGTATTCATGGAATGTTTAGTATGTGCCTGAAATTTTTATTTGCTTAGTGTTACTTCCATTTTATAGATGAGGACCTCAGAACAGTTAACTATAGTCACATAGCTTTGAGTAGTGAGCAGTTAGGATTTGAACCAGGTCTTCTTGATTCCAAAGGAATCTCATCATGCTGTAGAATGAGCTATCAACTATTAGGCTATAAAAGACTATCATCAACCTTACTAAATACAAAAAAACCAAGGTGCAGCATGATAAGCATAATATACTACCATATGCATGATCAGATATATATGCACGTATATGTGTTTATTTTTATACATGCTTAGAATATCAGGTATCTCTTTGAATGGTTGCCTTCAGGAATAGAGACAGAGTAGCTAGAAATTGGGATTTTTATTATAAAATTTTAACACTTGAGTTTTATTTTATGTGCATGTGTTACCTATTCACAGGAGAAACTGTGTGCACCACTGTGCCCAGCCAGTTTGTCTAGTTTTTGAAACAAGAACACCATGCCTCAAGTGACAGTAATTGTAGTCATGACTGAAGTAAAAGAAGTATTTTATGAGTTTTAAAATTGAACTTAAAAAAGCTTTTTATCTATTGAAAGCTTGATTTTCATTTGGGGCTACATTAATGGAAATAGAGTATTTTAAACAAGCAAGGGGAATCAGTTGAGTTGGCTTTGTGCTTATCAGATCATACCTTATCTTGAATATACTTTATTTTTGCGCTTGATTTTAAGAAGTGTAATGACCTGTTTACATAGCTGTCTCGCCTACAAGGCTGGGCATTCCTTGAAGGATGGTATCCATACCTCATCTGCCCTTGTATCTTTACTGGCTAGCCTCATTCCCAACACTTGGTAGGTAGCTAATAAAAGTTGACTTGAGTTGAATGGAAATAGAAATACTTAGTATGGGGAGGAGAGAGAAGAGAAAAATCTATCTTCAGATAATTATAGAGTTATCATGTAGAAGAGAGATTAAGTTTGCTCTGTATGGCTTCAGAAGATAGGGAACCGATGGGTAGAAGTATCGAGAAGTTTCTAAAGGTTGAGTCATCTAGAGCCTAGATGGCTCTGTCTTAGAAGGTACTGAATCTTTCTTTATATCATGGGTTATACAAAAAAAGAAAAAAAAGAGAAGGTACTGAATCTATCTCCAGGGGATTCATGGCTGTTTGACTTACTTTTCTTCCCCCCACTTTGTGTTTGTTTGTTTGTTATTGAGGCAGAGTCTCGCTTTGTCACCCAGGCTGGAGTGCAGTGGCGTGATCTCAGCTCACTGCAACCTCTGCCCCCCGAGTTCAAGCGATTGTCCTGCCTCAGCCTCCTGAGTAGCTGGGACTACAGGTGCGTGCCACCATGCCCAGCTAATTTTTTGTGTTTTTGATAGAGACAGGGATTTACCATGTTGACGAGGCTGATCTTGAACTCCTCACCTCAAGTGATTCACCCATCAGCGCCTCCCAAAGTGTTAGGATTACAGGCATGAGCCACCCATGCCACCCGCACCCAGCCATTTCCCCTACTTTGTTATAGATATAGCATGTATGAGAATACGTTACTTATCATTTATTATAGGAAGCAAAATTACTAATCTCCTTCTTTGATTTTGTTGTTCATAGTCAAGTTCATCCGAGAAGTAACGCCATACATCAAGAAGCCATCATTAGTATCAGATCTGCCGTGGGAAGGTGCAGCTCCCCAGTCACCAAGCTTTAGTGGCAGTGAGGACTCTGGTTCGCCAAAACACCAGAACAGTACCAAGGACAGAAAGATCATTCCTCTCAAAATGTGCTTTGCTGCTAGAAACCTAAGCATGCCGGATCTGGAAAACAGGTGAGCTGTACCTAACAAGAACATCATACCTACAGCTTTACAAGCTTAAGGACATGTTCAATATTATATGACTCTGTTAACTAAATTGTACAGAGGAAAACATCAGTCTGAGGTGAGAGATGCATTTTTGGGGTCCCACATTTTAAATTATTCTACATATATGTACATGTATATGTGTAGAAAAAATTTTGGGCAGACACACAGGAAACTGTTAATGTGTTATCCCTAGGGCATGATATAAGATTAAAGGGGAGAAAGAGGTGGCATCTTCTCTTTCTTTTATATATTTCTATAATGTTATTTTTTCACTATGTATATGAATTACTTTGTAATTGAAACAAAGTATTGCTAAAGAGTAATTTTAAAATACCTCCTTAGATGGAAATTCTTATACTGTAGGTAGTATAGAGTTAGAGATCTGCATTATGGTTCCGGCTGAATCAACCAGCAGTGTGACTCTGGCAAGTTAGCTTCCCTTGACCTCAGAGTTTCCTCATTTGCAAAATGAGAAAATTAGATTGGATAATTTCTGATGTCCCCCCTAGTTCTATAATCATATGCACTCTGTAATGCATTCTATAATGCATTAACTTTGTCTCCATTACCAGTGAAGTGGCACTGGTAGACTGAATGTTAGGGTAGAGATAGCTGTCTCTCCTACAAGGCTGAGCATTCCTTGAGGGATAGGATCCATGCCTCATTTCCCCTTGTATCTTTACTGGCTAGTCTAATTCCTGACACTTGGTAGGTAGCTAATAAAAGTTGATTGAGTTAAATGGAAATAGAAATTCTTAGTTTAGTATGGAAATACTAAGTATAGAAATAGAAATAGTATGGAAATAGAAATACTTAGTTTAGTTTGGAAATACTAAGTATAGAAATAGAAATAGTATGGAAATAGAAATACTTAGCTTAATTTTTTTTTTTTTGAGACGGAGTTTTGTTCTTGCTTGTGCCCAGGCTGTAGTGCAGTGGTGCAATCTTGGCTCACCACAACCTCCGCCTCCCAGGTTCAAGTGATTCTCCTGACTCAGCCTCATGAATAGCTGCAATTACAGGCATGTGCCACCACGCTTGGCTAATTTTTTTTTTTTTTTTTTTTTTGTATTTTTAGTAGAGACGAGGTTTCTTCATGTTGGTCAGGCTGGTCTTGAACTCTTGACCTCAGGTGATCCACCTGCCTCTGCCTCCCAAAGTGCTGGGATTACAGGCATGAGCCTCCATGCCCAGCCTAAAATAAGAAAAGTCTTAACTGACTATTATGTAAACACATTTTGAAAATTATATTGTGATATATTTGTATTGTTGGCTTTCTTTTAAAAGTTCGAGACATTGTAGAGATTACTTTGTGCTACATATAGATTCATTTCTGAACGGTTGTGTGTATGCTGAATCATCTAAGTGCAACATAGCTTAATCTTTAAAGAAATTTTATATTCTTTCCATGAAGTAAGAATTTAATTTGCACTGGGTGAGGGGGCTCAGGCCTATAATCCTAGCACTTTAGGAGGCTAAGACAGGTGGATCACTTGAGGTCAAGAGTGTGAGGCCAGCCTGGCTAACATGGTGAAACCCTGTCTCCACTAAAAATACAAAAATTAGCCAGGTGTGGTAGCAGGCACCTGTAATCCCAGCTACTTGGGAGGCTGAGGCAGAAGAATCACTTGAGCCTGGGAGGCAGAGGTTGCTGTGACCCAAGATGGCGCCACTGCACTCCAGCCAGGGAGACAGAGCGTGACTCCATCACATACAAATAATAATAATAATAAATAAAAAGAAAATAATAAACAAATGAGATACATTTGAGCCAGACATGGTGGTGGCTCACACCTATCATCCCACCACTTTGGGAGGCTGAGGCAGGAGGATTGATTGAGGCCAGGAGTTTAAGACTAGCCTGGGCAGCATAACAAAACTATCTTCACAAAAAAAAAAAAGAGAGATACATTTATGTAGAGTCCTTGGTCTGTTAATCGTGGGATTTTTTTTTAAGTTAGGAACATAGAGAATTAAATAGAATAGAGAAACAATGTGATGAAGAACAAATTGCAACTACATTTGTCAACTAGCTGTCAGGCTGAGAAAAGTACAAAGTCGATTTTGTTATAAATCATTTCTTTCTTTCTTTCTTTCTTTCTTGCGTGCTTTCTTTCTTTCTTTCTTTCTTTCTTCTTTCTTTCTTTTTTTTTTTTTTTTTTTTTTTTTTTGGTTTGAGACAGGATTTTACTTCTGTTGCCCAGGCTAGTAGAGTACAATGGCATGGTCTCAGCTCACTGCAACCTCTGCCTCCCTGGCCTAACTAATTCTCCTGCCTCAGTCTTCCAAGTACCTGGCATAAAGGTGCCCAGCTAATTTTTGTATTTTTTGTAGAGACGGTGTTTTGCCATGTTGCCAAGAGTGGTCTCAAACTCCTGGGTTCAAGCAATCCACTTGCTTTGGTTTCCCAAAGTGTTGGGATTACAGGCGTGAGCCACCACACCCAGCCATAAATCATTTCTGAGAATAGGTACCTATAGTGCTGCTGATGTAGCTGGGTACTGAAGAAAAAGGCAAAACATTATAAAGTTTCTACAGAAACCCGGAGTTGTGGGAGTAGGGAAACAAGGAAGGTAGAAGATGATGTGACTTGGCTGTATTGCTAAAAGTTGTGCTATTTCATCATCCACTAAGGACTGAAGTCCAATAACTTTGGTCTTTGTTAAAACTTGGGGGCTGAATTCTCTTTGACATATTTATATGCTAAAGACATTTAGGTCGGGCGCATTGGCTCATGCCTGTAATCCCAGCACTTCGGGAGGCTAAGGCAGGCGGATCACCTGAGGTCAGGAGTTTGAGACCAGCCTGACTAACATGGTGAAACCCCGTCTCTACTAAACATACAAAAAAAATAGCCAGGCATGGTGAAGCATGCCTGTAATCTCAGCTACTCAGGAGGCTGAGGCGTGAGAATAACTTGAACCCCGGCGGGTGGAGGTTGCAGTGAGCCGAGATCACGCCATTGCACTCCAGCCTGGGCAACAAGAGCAGAACTCCGTCTCAAAAAAAAAAAAAAACAAAAAAGACATTTGGTGATGGTCACATGTGAAATAGATCTTCAGAACCAAATGGAGAAGGCAGTTTGGGGCTACAAGAGTTCTACTATTATATCTTCCTTTTTAAACGGTCAGTCTACTTGACCATAGCATACTATATAAGGAAAGGTCTTAGAAGATCCATGCTAGTTCTCAGATTCTCAGTCTTAATGCTGCAAAATAACTTGTTTCTAATTTTACTTAAGTGAAAATTTGGCTGGGCACGGTGGCTCACACTTGTAATCCCAGCATTTTGGGAGGCCAAGGCAGCAGATCATTTGACATCAGGACTTTGAGACCATCCTGGCCAACGTGGTGAAACCCCGTCTCTACTAAAAATACAAAAATTATCTGGGTGTGGTGGGGCACACCTGTAATCCCAGCTACTCAGGAGGCTGAGATAGGAGAATCGCTTGAACCCTGACCGCAGAGGTTGCAGTGAGCTGAGATTGTGCCACTGCACTCGAGCCTGGGCAACAGAGCAAGACTCTGTCTCAAAGAAAAGAAAAAAGATGGCTGGGCATGGTGGCTCACACCTGTAATCCAAGCACTTTGGAGGTCAAGGTGGGCGGATCACTTGAGGTCAGGAGTTCAAGACCAGCTTGACCAACACGGTGAAACCCTGTTTTAAAAAAAAAAAAGAAAAGAAAAGAAAAAAGATAACAAAATTTGCAAATGATTTGCTTTTTGTAAAATATAAATTGGAAGAAATTCAAGGTTATTCCTATGATGATACCACTTTTACTTGCGTTTGCATGCCTTTTTACACATTAAAAAAAGCAGTAAGATTACAAGGAGTTGGCAAAAAATATGCATAACTTCAGCTATACTCGTGGGAATGTGAACATCTGTGTGTCTTGGCAGAAAAAAATGTACAGAACCATTGGCTAACTGGACCTCAGCTATGAGATAAGGTGGAAGTTAGGAAGACAGGCTTCGTAGTTTTTGTCAAGCTTTTTGTTTTCCACAAGCCTTGCATTTCCCCTGTATAAAATAAGATTATACGAGGATTAAATAAGACAATAATTGTAGAATCTCAAGTTATTATAGGCATTGTTAATGTTCTTGTGACATTAAATAAAGTTCTTTAATTTCTCTGTCCCCCTGTTTTCTCTGTCTGTAGGATGGATATAATAATGTCTGCTCAACTATACACTTTAGAACTACTTTGAGAATAAATAATATCTGTAAAATAACTCTTGGCCAGGAGCAGTGGCTCATGCCTGTAATCCCAGCACTTTGGGGGACCAAGGTGGGCGGATCACTTGAGGCCAGGAGTTTGAGACCCTGTCCCTACTAAAAATAACAGAAAATTATCCAGGCATGGTGGCACACACCTGTAACTCCAGCTACTCAAGAGGCTGAGGCACAAGAATTGCTTGAACCTGGGAGGTGGAGGTTGCAGTGAGCTGAGATTGTGCCACTGCACTCCAGCCTAGGTGACAGAGAGCGATTCTGTCTCAAAAAGAAAAAATAAAATAAAATAATAAAATAACTTGGAGCTCATTGGTCCTTAAATTTATCTCAGCTCTGTTAAAAGAAATATCCATTTGTTTATCTGGTTTTTTTAATTTTTTTTTTTTCTTTTTGAGACGGAGTTTCTTTTGATCTTGTTGCCCAGGCTGGAGAGCAATGGCGCAATCTCAGCTCACTGCAATCTCCACATCCTGTGTTCAAGCAATTCTCCTGCCTCAGCCTCCAGGGTAGCTGAAACTACAGGTGTATACCACCACACCTGGCTAATTTTTATATTTTTAGTAGAGACGGGGTTTTGCCACATTAGCCAGGCTGGTCTAGAACTTCTGACCTTCAGGAGATCCACCTGCCTTGGCCCCACAAAGTGCTGGGATTACAGGCCTAAGCCCCACCATGCCTGGCCTGTTTATCTGTTTTTTTATTGATGGTCACTTGAACACTTTCCAGTTTGGAGTTAGTATTAATAAAGTCACCGAATATTTTTGTGCAAGTGTTTTTGTTGGCATACATTTTCATTTCTTTTTCTTTTTCTGGTTTAAAGGCCTCAGAAAGATTTTCATTTCTATTGGGTAAATTCATAGGAGTGGAATTGCAGGGTCAAAGGGTAGGTGCATGTTTAGTTTTAAAAAAAACTGCCAGGCTGGGCTCAGTGGCTCTTGTCTGTAATCCCAGCACTTTGGGAGTTGAGGCGGGTGGATCACCTGAGGTCAGGAGTTTGAGACCAGCCTGGCCAACATGGCAAAACCCTGTCTCTACTAAAACTAAAAAAATAAAGAAACTGTCAGACTTTTTTCTTTCTTCCAAAGTAATTATGCCATTTTATGTTCCCACAAATATATGAGAGTTTTCATTTGCTCCACATTCTCACCAACATTGATCGTGTTAGTCTTTTTTTTTTTTTTTTTTTTTTTTGTGATTGAGTTTTGCTCTGTCACCAAGCTGGAGTTCAGTGGTATGATCTCGGCTCACTGCAACCTCTGCCTCCCAAGTTCAAGCGATTCTTCTGCCTCAGCCTCCTGAGTAGCTAGGACTACAGGCATGTGCCATCATGCCCAGCTAATTTTTTGTATTCATAGGGGTGGGGTTTCACCTTGTTAGCCAGGATGGTCTCAATCTCCTGATTTTGTGATCTACCCACCTCAGCCTCCTAAAGTGCTGGGATTATAGGCGTGAGCCACCACTCCCAGCCTGTCAGTCCTTTTAATATTTGCCTTTCTGGTGGGTGTGTAGTGGATTCTTTTTGTGGCTTATCCTTCATTCTTAACTAAAGTCTTCACTTTCCAAACCAGAAGTGTGTTTGATATTAGAGAGAAATATCCTTTTTTTCTGCTTTACTACTTTGAGTTGGTTCCATAGAGCTGAGAAAAAGTGTAATGATCAGAAAGAGGAAGTACAGGGGAAGAGGAAGTTTACTTACTTCCTCTACCTTGAGTTTTCAAGACCTCACTTGATACATCTAGTAATTATTATTTATTTTTATTTTTATTTATTTGTTTATTTATTTGAGACGGAGTCTTGCTCTGTCGCCAGGCTGGAGTGCAGTGGCGAGATCTCGGCTCACTGCAACCTTCGCCCCCGCCAGGTTCAAGTGATTCTCCTGCCTCAGCCTCTCGAGTAGCTGGGACTACAGGCGCACGCCACCATCCGCAGCTAATTTTTTTGCAGTTTTAATGGAGACAGGGTTTCACCAAGTTGGCTAGTATGGTCTCGATCTCTTGACCTTGTGATCCGCCCATCTCAACCTCCCAAAGTGCTGGGATTACAGGCGTGAGCCACTGCTCCTGGCCGCATCTGTTAATCATAAGCATTTCATTCTGGAAAGCAAACACTTAATAAATAATGATGAAGTCCAGGGAGAGAACATGAGCCCCTTCCTTAGTAATCAGTGTTGTGGGCAGTGTGAACTTTAGGAAGAAAAAGCTATTCTTAAACACTCCTTTTCAGAAATGTAAATTCATGTTCTTTGCGTTGGTTCACAGTGCCTCAGTCATCTTCACATTGGCTATTTTCCATGTATAAGGTAAATTTTGGCTTTATAATGTGTAAAATTATACGATTACTACTAAGTTTAACACATAAGTTGTATCAAAGACTTTGCTAAACCGGAGAAATAAAGTAAGCTGGACTTACAGAATCCTGTGTACCTAAACATTGATTTGATTCATCTGATCAAAATGTTAATTGCATTTCTCAGGAAATCCTCAGGGGTTTGACAAGAGGCCAAAACTTTACATATTATAACTGTCTCCTCTTCTCCCTTGTGGGGCCAGATGATTACTGGCAGACTGCCTCCATATTTTTATTAGCAAAGTTTTCATTGGAATTTTCTTTTAAAATAGCTGTAGCCTTTACGAATTACTTTGTTCCCTTTGTCAGTTTTAATCGTTTCTTCAAAGGTGGACTCTTTTGGATCCTAGACTCATCAGTCTTATTTTGGAATTTGTTTTCTGTTTCTTCTAATTTAATTTCCCATTTCACAATCCCTTTTCAAGAAAAATCACAGAATTTTTCTTTTCATTAAGAAACTGGTGAACTGTCAGTGGAAAATAACATACTGTCTATTCTCATCTTTTTTCAGCCCAGTGGTCCTAGTATCTACTTGTGTTTAACAAGGCTTAGTTTGATTTTATAACAGATTTATTTTCTATTCTTCTAGTTATTAATAACTAGGATCTCTGACATCAGGATTTTCAGAACATAGACTGTGTCAAGGGAGAAATGTCTGAGAGATTGTCCTAGGAATTGTATGTTGCATAAAGACTTTCAGAAGGTGAACATTCTGTGCCTCAAGAAGGATGAACTGATTCCTATCTTTAGTGCTAAGTAGGTCAGTAGGAGGAGTGAAGGAAATTTCTGGTCAAGGTTTTGTGGCTGAACTTCTAGCATATGCTTAAAAGATGTTATACTGCTTACAGTGCCAAAGCAACTAGATGGAAATAAATAGTCCCTCTAGAAAATAGCCTGATATATGATCTGAACTAAGGACATCACTGCCCCCACAACCCAGTTTGGTGGAATGAGAGTGATTCTGAATCTTTTGCTAGAATGAAGGTGGGGCAGTCACTGGCCACTGGGTATGGAGAATGCTGACATTGTTTCAACCAGCCTCTTTATACCATGCAGAGTAAAGCTTCCAGAGGTAACTGGTACCACTGTCACTTCCAGAGGTAACTAGTACCACTGCTTCCTGGCCTCTTAGGGATTCTCCAACATGGATTGGCTGGGATGGGGCTCTCCACTTTTCTTAAATCGGCTTTTTCTTAAGTCATTTAACTCCTCTATCTGTTTACTAGCTTCCAAACTTTTGTTGTAGTCACTCCTCTCCTGTTCTCCTTGGATTTGTAATATTATACTTTAAAAAAAAATTCCCCTTTGCATTGGAACCGAACAAAAAAAAATCCCCTTTACATTTCGTGTTGACTTCTTACATACAACCCCAAAAGCACAATCGATAAAGAAAAATTGACAAATTGAACATCTTTAAAATTTAAAACTTAAGCTCTGCAAAAAGACATTTAAGAGAATGAAAAGACAAGCCACACATTAGGAAAACAATCTTTACAAAGTATATACCCAATTAAGGACTAGTATCCCAAATATATAAAGGAGCCAAGCACGGTGGCTCATGCCTGTAGTCCTAGCACTTCAGGAGGCCAAGGCAGGAGGGTCACTTGAGCCCAGGAGTTCACGGGTATTCTGGCAACACAGTGAAACCTCGTCTCTACAAAACATTTTTTTAAAAAAAGTAGTTGGAAGCTAGGTGTGGTGGTTCAAACCTGTAATCCCAGCACTTTGGGAGGCCGAGGCGGGCAGATCACAAGGTCAGCAGTTTGAGACCAGCCTGACCAATATAGTGAAACCCCATGTCTACTAAAAATATAAAAATTAGCTTGGTGGTGGCTCACGCCTGTAGTCGCAGCTACTTGGGAGGCTGAGGCAGAAGAATCACTTGAACTCGGGAGGCAGAGGTTGCATTAAGTTGAGATCACACCACTGCACTTCAGCCTGGGGTGACAGAGCAAGATTCTGTCTCAAAAAAAAAAAAAAAAAAGGTAGTTAGGTTTGGTGGTGTACACTTGTAGTCCCAGCTAACTGGGAGGCTGAGGTGGGAGGATCACTCAAGACCTGTGTGGTCGAGGCTGCAATGGGCTCTTAGGATGGAAGAATTCCTGCCCAGTAATCTGTGAATCTGTGTCCCTACTGATGACTTCTGTGTAGTTTCTCATTCTTCTTGGTTTCAATTAAATCTCACCAGGCCATTTTTCTCTTTATTGTAATTCATCTCACATCCTACCATAAAATTATTTTATTGTTGCTTACTTACTTCTTTATTTATTGAGGTGGGGTCTCACTCTGTCATCTGGCTGAGGTTGCAGTGAGCCAAGATTGTGCCACTGCACTCCAGCCTGGGTGACAGTGAGACTCCGTCTCAAAAAAAAAAAAAAAAGTTGCCGGGCACGGTGTCTCACACCTGTAATCCCAGCACTTTGGGAGGCCGAGGCAGGTAGGATCACCTGAGTTTCAGAGTTTGAGACCAGCCTGACCAATATGGTGAAACCCTGTCTCTTTTTTAAAAAAAAAAAAAAGTTAATATCCAGACTTAACCTGCTGTTAAAGACCCTCTAAATTCTGGAACGAAGCTACCTGTCACTATATTTAGCTATAGGATAGGAAATCAAATGAAGACCTCATCAGAACTGTATCTAAATCAAAAGCAAATAGCTTAAAACTTGGTATCTAAAGATTTTCCTCTGAGTAATACAAATTTTCAAATACGGACTTTTCTTAAGCATTTTGGCTGTTTACAACTCTTATTTTATGCCTCCTATTTTCTAGAACTTTTGTCCTATTTTGCTGTTACTGTAGAATTTTGACAGCATATAAAAGATGGATAGACTGGTAGGTAGGCCTGGAAGTAGCTAGATGATCTATTTTTTTTTTCATTACTCTATTGCTCATACCAATGCCCAACACATTATTTGGCATATAGTAGGTGCTCAACAGATGTTTATTTAAGAAAGGACAGACCAACTAGAATTCAAATGAAAATGATTATTTGCAATACAAAATATGATAGAGTATTTAGAATTTTTGTTTGTTTTGGTTTGGTTTTTTAATTTCTGAGTATTTGGAATTGTAAAGGGTTTAGAAACTGTGACAAAAGAGCTTCAAAGCAGAAATGCTAGTGTATATGTAAATTGCTTATCTTTTTGACAAGCGGCATAGAATCTGATGATAGTGCTTTAAGACAGCAAAAACTATCTTCAGAAAATGATGTGAAGAAAACTCACTGGCAGTTTGTCAGTTTGTAGCCTACCATGAAAAACCTCCTAATGGCTGTTTTTTTTTTTTTTCATTGTAAAAGATCTGTGTTCACAGCAGAATATATATGTTAGTCATTTATTTATTTGACTTCTAAAATTCATCTTCACAATAACTTTGATTAAAACACAAAACAATATTCAGTAGATTGCTTTATAAAGAATTTGTTTAATGTATATTTAAAATATTTTAGCTGTTTTCTAAAGGTTACGTTAGAAATATAGATTGTTCTTGGTGAGCATTAACTAATACAGAACAGTATAGTGTTGATCTCTTAACTATTTTTCTACCATAACTTATTGAATGATTAATCACATAAAATTATCCAAACACAGTTTCAAATTTTCATAAAGAGTAATAATCTTCTGCTATTTTCTTTATCTTTTGTTTTTTTTTTTTTAGACAGAGTCTTGCTCTGTCGTCCAAGCTGGAGTGCAGTGGCGCGATCTTGGCTCACTGCAACCTCCGCCTCCTGGGTTCAAGTGATTCTCCTGCCTCAGCCTCCCGAGTAGTTGGGATTACAGGCATGTAAATCCCACGCCCAGCTAATTTTTGTATTTTTAGTTGAGATGGGGTTTCGCCATGTTGGCCAGACTGGTCTCAAATTCCTGTCCTCAGGTGATCCACCCAACTCGGCTTCCCAAAGTGCTGGGATTACAGGTGTGAGCCACCATGCGCGGGCGCTAATTTTCTGTTTATTTATTTCACATAATGTAAATTTCAGTGTATCATTTGGCAGTAGGTATTTTTAACCTGTCACTACTTTATACCAGAATTTCCTAAATGTTTAAAAGAATATCAGTTCCTTCTTTACACTGTGCCTATGTGGTTCGGCAAGCATGCTTTTCGTTTCTTAGACATAGAAATTAAGGCAAAGTGATCTACTGTAGACTCTATAGTAGGCTCCCTAATCGTAGCTTATTACATTAACACTGAAACAACAGATCCAGCAGTTGGTCTTTCTTTTTAAAATTTTTTCTCAGGATCAGTAACTAGCCCAAGTTGGTCTTTCTGATTTTTTTTTTTTTTTTGAGATGGAGTCTTGCTCTGTTGCCCAGGCTAGAGTGCAGTGGCACGATCTCTGGGATTACAGGTGCACGCCACCATGCCCAGCTAATTTTTTTGTATTTTTAGTAGAGATGGAGTTTCACCATGTTGGCCAGGCTGGTCTTAAACTCCTGACCTCAGGCAATTCGCCTGCCTCAGCCTCCCAAAGTGCTGGGATTACAGGCGTGAGCCACCGTGCCTGGCCAAGAAAGTATGTTTATTTGACTATGCAAATTTATTTGAAGAATACAAAATTAATATAGATTTGCAGTTATGTATTTTAAACCTGGCAGGTTTGGTGACTTGTGTCCTAGCTCACTTTTTGTTTTTTCTTTTTCCACACAGATTGATAGAGCTACATTCTCCTGATAGCAGGAACACGTTGATCCTACGCTGCAAAGATACAGCCACAGCACACTCCTGGTTCGTAGCTATCCACACCAACATAATGGCTCTCCTCCCACAGGTATTGGCTGAACTCAACGCCATGCTTGGGGCAACCAGTGCAGCAGGAGGCAGTAAAGAGGTCAAGCATATTGCCTGGCTGGCAGAACAGGTAGGCTGCAAGGCAAGGCAGAGTCTCATCTGGTTCCTATTCAGAGCCAGGATGGTTCCTCATTTTGTATATTTGTAATATTTATCATGCAGTTAGGTCCTGGATATCTAGCTTGGAAATCTTTTGTTTTGCAGTCTTTTGTTTCATCTCCCTTTTTCTCTTTCTACCTTTTGGCTCTTTCTTGCTAATTATCAACTCAACCAGAAGTAGCTGACATGGTAATCATTATCATATAGTAACTAAAAAGAAGTTCTTATTACCATCTCTATCCTTAGTGACAGAGGATAATTTTCATGATTTTAGATCAGAGTTTGCTAACTTTTTCTGTAAAGGACAAGATAGCATCACGACTACTTGACTCTGCTGTTGTAGCAAGACAGTAGTCACTGGCAATAGGAAAATGAATGGGCGTGGCTGTGTTTCAGTAAAACTTTATTTATAAAAACAGGTAAACTGGTGGTTGGCTGGATGTGGCCCCAGGGTGTTAGTTTCCCAACCCTTGTTCTAGTCTACTGGAAGAGCTTCTAGGGACAGCAGGCTGTGGTTAATTCCCCTGCTCTGGGAAAAGTATAAAATATACAAAATATTTTACAAGCCAATAGACAGAGGTACAGTTGTCTTCCATAACTGAAAAGTGAAAAAAAGAGAAACAAGAAAGCCTGAGTAGATGTTGAGTGAAAGGAAAAGAAGAACTTGAAAACCCAAGTTGGCCGGGCGTGGTGGCTCATGGGTGTAATCCCTAATCAGTTTGGGAGGCCAAGGCGGGCAAATCACGAGGTTAAGAGATCGAGACCACACTGGCCAACATGGTGAAACCCCGTCTCTACTAAAAAATACAAAAAAATTAGCTGGGCGTGGTGGCGTGCACCTGTAGTCCCAGCTACTCAGGAGGCTGAGGCAGGAGAATCGCTTGAACCCAGGAGGCGGAGATTGCAGTGAGCCGAGATTGCGCCACTGCATTCCAGCCTAGCAACAGAGCAAGACTCCATCTCAAAAAAAAAAGAAAAAGAAAAAGAAAACCCAAGTTATTTTAGATCCCAGGTTTGACAAAAGGAGAGTAAAAGTGTGTGTAAAGGGGCAGAGAGTGGACTAAATAACTGCTCCCAAATACAGCAGAATCAGCATAGGAAGGATTTTGTTCTTTCATTTTTAATTTCTTTTTTTAAATATAGTTTCCCACTGGTTGCCGCCTTCCACTGCAACACAGTTCTGATTTTTTTTTTAAGTTGAGGTTGATTTGGTTGGTCTGTGGTGGTGCCTGATGTCTTGTTTGGTACCAAGTAATTGTGGTGAGGGGCGAATTTTGGTCACCAGCAAGAGTAATTTTTTTTTGTTTTTTTGCTACCTCTCAACTTTTTATGAACATTTCAAATAAAATTATAATAAATGAGAATAATATTAAGACAGTGATCATTTCTATGAAGTATAATTAGAGTAATAGAAGAAATGAATGAAAGTCATGGTATAAGTTCTTATGACTGAAAATTTTAACATTTTAGTTGTGTTTATCATTGTTTCTATATTTTATATGCAGTCGAAAAACTGAATTGAATAGTAATTGTTCTATGATCTTGGCATTGTTCAAAATCCTCATAATTTTTAAAAGGTAACACATTCATATGGTTGAAAAATCAGACAAAAAGTTAATGGGTGAAAAGTCTTGCTCTCATTCCTGTTACCCATCCACCTGGGATGCCCTTTGCCCTGGAAAGGTAACAAGTCTTATTACTTTCTATTTAATCTTTTGAGAGTTTCTTTTTTCTTTTCCTTTTTTTTTTTTTTTTTTTTTTTGAGACAGTGTCTTCTTCTGTCGCCAGTCTGGAGTGCAGTGGCGTGATTTCGGCTCACTGCAAACTCCGCCTCCTGGGTTCAAGCGATTCTCCTGCCTCAGCCTCCAGAGTAGCTGGGACTACAGGCGTGCGCCACCATGCCCATCTAATTTTTGTATTTTTAGTAGAGATGGGGTTTCATCATGTTGGCCAGGATGGTCTAAATCTCTTGACCTTGTGATCCACCCACCTCGGCCTCCCAAAGTGCTGGGATTACAGGCTTGAGCCACCACGCCTGGCCTTGAGAGTTTCTTCATGCACATAAAAAGAAAATATGAGGCAGGATGTGGTGGGTCATACCTGTAAAACCAACGCTTTGGGATGCTAAGGTGGGAGGATTGCTTGAGGCCAAGAGTTTGAGACCGACCTGGGCAACATGATGAAACCCCATCTCTACAAAAAATAAAAAAAAGTAGCTGGATGTGGTAGCATGCACCTGTGTCCTTTCACACATACACTGCCCAAATCCTTTGGCTCCTGTGTCTAGGTAGATCAGATAAGGATATCGACATTATTTGCATATATTTGGTTCTTAAGTTTCTGAGTTTCTAACAGTAAATAGTAAAACTTCAGTTATTAAGAGATTTATCCAAATGTTCACATCAGTTCCTCAGTCTGGATAGTGAGAGTTCGGTGGATAGGGGATATTCCTTTTTTTTTTTTTTTTGGAGTCTTGCTCTGTCACCTAGGCTAGAGTGCAGTGGTGCAGTCTCAGCTCACTGCAACTTCTGCCTCCTGGGTTCAAGCAATTCTCCTGCCTCAGCCTCCCAAGTAGCTGGGATTACAGGCACACGCCACCACGCCTGGCTAATTTTTGTATTTTTATTAGAGATGGGGGTTTTACCATGTTGGACAAGCTGGTGTCAAACTCCTGACCTCAGGAGATCCGCCTGCCTTGGCCTCCCAAAGTACTGGAATTACAAGTGTGAGCCACCATGACCAGCCCAATACTCAGTAATTTTTTTTCTTGTGAACATGCATACACACAAAAAGCAAGCAAACAAGTCCCTAGTTATAAAATATTGTCCAAGTAGCCAGTTGTGGTGTTTCATGCCTCCCAGCATTTTGAGAGGCTGAGCCAGGAAGATCATGTGAGTCCAGGAGTTCGAGACCAGCCTGGGCAACACAGCAAGACCCTATCTCTAAAAAAACAAACAAAGAAAAAATTAGCCAGGTATGGTGGCACACACTTATAGGTCCAGCTACCCAGGAGGCTAAGATAAGAGGAACACTTGAACTTGGGGGATTGAGGCTACAGTGAGCTGTGGTCACACCACTGCAGTCCAGCCTGGGTGACAGAGCAAGATCCTATCTCAAAAAAAAAAAAAGAAAAGAAAGAAAATGTTGTCCAAGAACACAAGCTCAGGGTTGGGAAATAACATTAACTGGAGATGTTTCAACCACCTTAAAAATAGTACCACTTTAGCCGGGTGCAGTGGCTCACGCCTGTAATCTCAGCACTTTGGCCGAGGCCAAGCCGGGTAGATCACGAGGTCAGGAGTTCAAGACCAGCCTGGCCAAGATGGTGAAACCCTGTCTCTACTAAAAATACAAAAATTAGCCAAGTGTGGTGGCAGGCACCTCTAATCCCAGCTACTCAGTAGGCCGAGGCAGAAAATTGCTTAAACCTGGGAAGCAGAGGTTGCAGGGAGTGGAGATTGCGCCACTGCATTCCAGCCTGGGCGACAGAGCAAGACTGTCTCAAAAAAAAAAAAAGAAAAAGAAAAAAAATAGTACCACTGCACTAATTCAAGTGCTGCTTTTTTTTTCTTTTCTTTTCTTTTCTTTTTTTTTTTTTTTTTTTTCCCAGACAGAGTTTTGCTCTTTCGTCCAGGCTGGAGTGAAGTGGTATAATCTCGGCCCACTGCAACCTCCGCCCCACCCTGCCCCGCTGGGTTCAAGCAGTTGTCCTGCCTCAGCCTCCCAAGTAGCTGAGATTACAGGCGTCCACCACCATCCCCGGCTAATTTTTGTATTTTTTGTAGAGACGGTTTCACCATGTTGACCTGGCTGGTCTCAAACTCCTGACAGGCCTTTAATGTATTTTGAAATATACATTTTTTTTTTTTTTGAGATGAGGTCTCGCTTTGTCACCCAGCTGGAGTGTAGTGGTGCAATCTCAGCTCATTTCAACCTCTGCCCCTCGAGTTCAAGAGATTTTCCTGCCTCAGCCTCCCGAGTAGCTGGGATTACAGGCATACGCCACCACACCCAGCTAATTTTTGTATTTTTATTAGAGATGCGGTTTCATCATGTTGGCCAGGCTGGTATCAAATTCCTCACCTCAAGTGGTCTGCCCACCTCAGCCTCCCAAAGTGCTGGGATTACAGGCATGAGCTACTGTGCCTGGCCTTTAATGTATTTTGAAATATAGTTTTTATTTTTTGAGATGAAGTCTCACTCTGTTGCCCAGGCTGGAGTGTAGTGGTGCAGTCTCGGCTCATTTCAGCCTCTGCCTCCCGAGTTCAAGCAATTCTCCTGCCTCAGCCTCCCAGGTAGCTGGGATTACAGGCACATGCCAGCACGCTCAGCTAATTTTTGTATTTTTAGTAGGGATGAGGTTTCACCATGTTGGCCAGGCTAGTGTCAAATTCCTGACCTCAGGTGATCTGTCCACTTCAGCTTTCCAAAGTGCTGGGATTACAGGTGTGAGCTACTAGCCCAGCCAATACATTAACTGTAGTCACCATACTATGCAAAAGATTACCAGAATTTATTCATCCTGTTTAATTGAAACTTTGTACAATTTGACCAACATCTCCACTTTCCCCATCTACCCCTTACCCCAGCCTCTAGGAACCACCATTCTACTCTTTGCATTTTTTTTTCGAGACAGGGTCTCATTCTTTCACTTGGGCTAGAATGCAGTGGTATAATCATGGTTCACTGCAGTCTTACCCTCCTGGGCTCAAGCAGTATTCCCACTTCAGCCTCCTGAATCGCTAAGACTGCGCACGTACCATCACATCATTTTATTTTTAAACAAATATTTTAAAAAAAAATTTTTTTTTTTTTTTGAGATGGAATCTCACACTGTCACCTGGACAGGAATTCAGTGGCACGATCTCAGCTCACTGCAACCTCTGCCTTTCGGGTTCAAGCGATTCTCCTGCTTCAGCCTCCCGAGTATCTGGAATTATAGACACCCACCACCATGCCCAACTAATTTTTTCTATTTTTAGTAGAGACAGGGTTTTACCATGTTGGCCAGGCTGGTCTCAAAATCCTGACCTCGTGATTCACCCACCCTGGCTTCCCAAAGTGCTGGGATTACAGGTGTGAGCCACTGTGCCTGGCCAATATTTTAAGATTTTTAAATTATTTTTTGTAGAGATAGGGTCTCACTGTGTTGTCCAGGCTGGTCTCAAACTCCTGGGCTCAAGAGCTCTTCTTGCCTTAGCCTCTCAAAGTGCTGGGATTACAGACATGAGCCACTGTGCCTAGCCTGGGTATATTCTTTTTTTTTTTTTTTGAGACAGAGTTTCACTCTTGTTGCCCAGGCTGGAGGGCTGGAGTGTGATGGCACGATCTTGGCTTACCGCAACCTGTGCTTCCTGGGTTCAAGCAAGTCTCATACCTCAGCCTCCCAAGTAGCTGGGATTACAAGCGTGTGCTACCATGCCTGGCTAATTTTGTATTTTTAGCAGAGACAGGGATTCATCATGTTGGTCAGGCTGGTCTTGAACTCTTGTGATTTACCTCAAGTGGTTTACCCCCTTGTCTACCCAAAGTGCTGAGATTACAGGCATGAGCCACCACGCCCAGCCTGGTATATTCTTTTTTTTTTTTTTAATTTTTAAAAAAATTTTTAAAAAAATATGGAATGCTTCACAAATTTGCGTGTCATCCTTGCGCAGGGGCCATGCTAATCTTCTCTGTATTGTTCCAATTTTAGTATATGTGCTGCCAAAGCGAGCACCTGGTATATTCTTAAAAGGAAATTTTTTTGAGTCCACCAAATGGAGGACATGTATTATCTATTAAATGAATTTTTTAAAGCATTTGAGTAGTTTTTTTTAACTTTGTATGCCAAGACTTTTTTATTTTAGTGAGATTTACATAATAAATGTAATTTTAATCACTTAAGTTCTTCCTCATCACTGAAATATGTGCTTTTCTTTATCCTTAGGCATCTTGAATTATCTGATGCTGAGGGACCTCCTGAAATGGATTTTATTTTTTTCTTCTTCTTTTCTTACTCAGTTTTGGCTCACTGGAATGCTGTGGCCTGAATAAGGCTGTCAAAAGCAGAATTCTCCCTTTAATCTTCACTTGCTTCTACTTCAGTTTCTTCTACTGGTTCAGGAACTTGCCTTTTTTCTTTCTTCTTTGGAGGCTCACGTTCTCCAAGCATATATTTCAGACAGGCATAACTTAGTTGTTCACTTTTCTCACAAACATAACACTTAGATTCATGCAAGTAGTCCTGCCTTTGGGTGAACTCAGCTACTCTTCTGTTGTCAGTAGTGATCCTCGCTTTTATCGCTTTACCAAGTAACTGTTGTTTTTTGCCCTGATACTGTTTTGTGCAGTCTTTTATCCAAAAATAAAATAAATGCAACCTCTTTACTCTTCCTGGAGTCTTTATATTTCATTATAGTAATCTTTACAACTTTGCCACGCTTGGAAAATATCCAGTATAAGTTATTAATTGTCAGGGAACGGGCAAATTGGATACATGCTCTGTGCTTTTACTTGGAGCCAACTCACCACTCATGTCTTCAGGTTGGGCAGACCCAAGAGACCAGAAGAGCGAGAGCCCTCAGCTTAGCTGGGGCTTAAAAAAAAGAAAAGAAAAGCCAAAGGGCGGGTATGGGGTATGGCAGCTCACGCCTGTATGCCTGAAATTCCAGCTTTTGGGAGGAACACTTGAGCCCAGGAATTGAAGACCAGCCTGGATAACAAAGTGAGACCCCATCTTTTTATTTTTATTTTTATTTTTATTTTTTAGAAAGAAAGAAAAAGAGAGTAAAGAAGAAAGAGTGAAAGAAAGAAAAAAGAATGTAAGAGAGAAAGAAAGAGGAAGAGAAAGAGGGAGAGAGAACGGGATTCTTGTTCTGTTGCCCAGGCTAGAATGCAGTCTAAAAATGGGTATTAAAAACCTCTTTTATGCCAATAATTATGCTTAACAATGGAGACAGGAAGGAATAAGGGATGAAAATAACAAACAAGCAGCCAACCAATATTTTATTTAAACCTGTGAA
>CAUYLG010062363.1:0-10132 GCA_963573385.1 Cacajao melanocephalus
ACATATACACCATGGAATACTATGCAGCCATAAAAAACAATGAGTTCATGTCCTTTGTAGGGACATGGATGAATCTGGAAACCATCATTCTCAGCAAACTGACACAAGAACAGAAAATCAAACACCGCATGTTCTCACTCACAGGCGGGTGTTGAACAATGAGAACACATGGACACAGGGAGGGGAGCATCACACACTGGGGTCTGTTGGGGGGACTAGGGAAGGGACAGCGTGGGGTGGGGAGGTTGGGGAGGGATAACATGGGGAGAAATGCCAGATATAGGTGATGGGGGGATGTAGGCACCAAACCACCTTGCCATGTATGTACCTATGCAACAATCTGCATGATCTGCACATGAACCCCAGAACCTAAAGTACAATTTAAAAAAAAAATTGTCTAGGATAATTTAATAAGCATATTCTGGATAATGTGGATGACAATCATTATAACCCAGTACTATTGTATGATTTCAGTGCTCCCATCTGCATTTATAACTACTACATAATTTTATAACTAAGTCCTAATTTTATTGCATTAAGTAGGCAGATTTAATACATAAATGTTAGGTTTTGCCATGTGAAGGTCAAATTTTCTGTACAAATAAATGTTCTACAGTCATTTAATAGAAAAAGTGGTAAATAACCATGAGGCAACATTAGTAGAGGCATTCCAAACTCTCACTAGTGCCATATACATATTGTGAGGAGCATCAGTTTCACATTATCCCTAGCATTACATGATGTAGATTTAAATTTTACTGAATGTGTAATTTCATTTAGTTTTATAATTTACAAATGTATTTTTTGTTTGTTTGTTTTTCTGAGACAGAGTCTCACTCTATTGTCGAGTCTGGAGTGCATTGGCGCAATCTTGGCTCACTGCAACCTCTGCCTCCCAGGTTCAAGTGATTCTCTTGCCTCTGCCTCCCAAGTAGCTGGGATTACAGGCACCCACTACCAAGCCCAGCTAATTTTGTATTTTCAGTAGAGATGGGGTTTCACCATGTTGGCCAGGCTGAGTCTCGAACCCCTGACCTCAGGTGATCCACCTGCCTTAGCTTCCCAAAGTGCTGAGATTATAGGCATGAGCCACCATGCACCGGGCCCATATATTGTTGTATAGTCAAATAAGAGCTTGAGGCCAGGCGTGGTGGCTCGTGCCTATAATCCCAGCAATTTGGGAGGCCAAGGTGGAAGGATCGCTTGAGGTCAGGAGTTAGAGAACAGCCCAGGCAACATAGTGAAATCCCGTCTCTACAAGAATTTTAAATATCAGCCTGATGGGCCGGGCGCAGTGGCTCACACATGTCATCCCAACACTTTGGGAGGCAGAGGTGGGTGGATAACCTGACGTCAGGAGTTCGAGATCAGCCTAGCCAACATGGTGAAACCCCACGTCTACTAAAAATACAAAAATTAGCCAGGTGTGGTGACGCACACCTGTAATCCCAGCTACTTAGGAGACTGTGGCAGGAGAATTGCATGAACCTGGGAGGCTGAGGCTGCAGTGATCCGAGATAGCACCACTGCACTTCAGTCTGGGTGACGGAGCAAGACTCTGTCTCCAAAAAAAAAAAAAAAAGAAAGAAAGAAAAAGAAATTAGCCAGATGTGGTGGTAGATGCCTGTAGTCCCAGCTACTAGGGAGGCTGAGGTGGGAGGACTGCTTGAACCTGGGAGGTGGAGGCTGCAGTGAGCTGTAGTTGTGCCACTGCACTTCCCTCCTGGGCAACAGTACAAGACCCTGTTTCAAAAATAAATAAATGAGCTTCATAACTATTATGTTGATATATATTTGAATAACATAACGATTTGGGTAAACAAAGGGTCTCATATTAGTCAAGTTTGAAAAAAACTTACAAAACCTCTAATTAATACCTTCAACTCCTGCTGGTTTTACGAATAAAAATAGTCACCGAATATTTAAGGTGCTGGTCTTGAACACCTGACCTCAGGTGATCCGCCTGCCTCAGCTTCCCAAAGTGCTGGGATTACAGGCGTGAGCCACCGTGCGCCCAGCCCATATATTGTTTTATAGTCAAATAAGAGTTTTGGGCCAGGCATGGTAGCTCATGCCTATAATCCCAGCACTTTGGTAGGCTGAGGTGGAAGGATCACTTGAAACCAGGAGTGCTGCAAGGACTGTGCTAGCTGCTGTAATTCATGATGCTTGCAACTACAATGTTAGACACTTTATAGTTACACATAATCAGTGGGTGATGATTCGCCAACACTTCTTCCCGCCTTTAGTATATTAACATTGTTTCCAACATGTGTTTGTAAATAACTACTTGGGAAGTAGTAGTCACAACTATTTTTCCTCCGACACAGTATTTGACTTCCTCTGACACTGGGGCTTCAAGTTAGGGCTGGAGTGGACAGAGCAATTTCACAACACAGAAAACAGGATAAAGGGTCCGTTACCTGAGTCTCTCAGTCGAGCAAGTTCCTGCCGACGTTTCTTTCGTTTCTCCTTCTTCAGGGCGGCCCTGTACTTTTTGTGGCTGCAAGATTAAAAAACAGACACACAACAATCAGCGGCTACACAGCAGCACTGCCCGAGCTTCCCGCTCCTCCGAGTCCAATGAAAGGAAATAGTTCGGGTGCTAAGGAGAGAAATATTGCTTCCTGTATTTTAATTACAGAACAAGCATCTATCATCGCCTCATCCTCCCACTCCCAGACGGTCTTCTCCATCCGCCACCTGATCCCCTCCTCGCTTGCCTGAGCCTACGACCGCCCGTTGACACTCCGGGGAGGGCACCAGGGAGCGCACCAGGAAGGAATCGAGCTGTCACGGTGGCTCACTTGGCTTGGCCCTGCTTCCTTTTTTTTCCTGCTACCACATCCTCCATGGCCACGGTCGGCCCGCTCACCTGATCATCTCCCCGTACGGAGCTTACCTTGGTTTCTCTGGAAACGTCATCTTGTCGGGCGCAGCCATCTTGGCGGCTCCGCCCCGCCCCTCCAGGAAAGGGCAGGCCTAAGAGCTGTGAAGGGCACGCGCAGGCGCGGGCGCCGGGCGGCCTCCCCTTGCACGAGACCAGAAACGGAAGGGTGGAGGTACCTTTCGGCGGCTCGTCTTCCAAACGCTGCTCCTTCCCGCAAAAATCCTGTGGGGCTTTTGCCCCGCCCTAGAAGTAAGTGTCGCTTCAGCACTTGCCCAGTGATTTATCACCGTCTCCCTCCTCGCCCTAGCAGGACGTGTCGTGGCCAGAAGGTTAAAGTCACACACTCCCGCTTTTCTCAGCATCCACTCATGAAGTCACATTCCTCACAGAGCTGCTCGACCGGCTTCATTTCCGACTTTTCAGGTTCCGCGTCCTTCCGCCGATCCACCTATCAGCGCCTCAGATAAAGCTCCAGACTCCGCTCCCTGCCAATCACACCTGCTCTGGCCCCAGGCATACCTAACCCGCCGGGCTGCAAAGCTGTTACCCCTGCCCCTGAGGAGTTTACAATCGAAGGGCAGAGAAGAACCGATACATAATATGATGCAGGCAAATGAAGTTTACCTAACATAGTCCACCTAGGAATTCAGGGAGAGCTTTTTTTCTCCCCCCCCACCGCCCCCCAGTATCACGTGTGACTCAATTGCAGTATCAGGGAGAACTTTCTGATGCTAAGAGTTGAGTTTGGGGCAGGGGGCAGTGGCTCACGCCTGTAATCCCAGCACTTTGGGAGGCCGAAGCAGGCGGATTACCTGAGGTCAGGAGTTCGAGACCAGCCTGACCAACATGGAGAAACCCCGTCTCTCCTAAAAATACAAAATTTGTCGGGTGTGGTGGCGTATGCCTGTAATCTTAGCTACTCGGGAGGCTAAGGCAGGAGAATTGCTTGAACCCGGGAGGCAGAGGTGGCAGTGAGCCAAGATCACACCATTGCACTCCAGGCTGGGCAACAGAGCGAGACTCCGTCTCAAAAAAAAAAAAAAAAAGTTGAGTTTGGAAGGAAGATGCCCTTTACCCAGACGGAGAAGGGTGGGAAAGCGGTTACAGTCAGATCATAATAAGCAAAGGCACTGAGAGGTAAAACTGGAATATGCTGGGAACAGCAAGAATTTTGGCAATCGAATTTATTTGTTCGTTTCTTGTATATTAGAGACAGGGTCTTCCTCTTTCATCGAGGCTGGCGTGCAGTGGCGCAATCACAACTCACTGCAGCTTCGACCTCCCGAAGGTCAAGCGATCCTTCAGCCTCCCGAGTAGCCGGGAATACAGGCTCAAGCCACCATGCCCGCCCAGTGATCCAATTTAAAGTGCAATTCGAGAGTATCAAGGAATAGTTGTAGTGATGGGGTGGGAGGGCTAGGTTAAGGAGGATCTGGTGTGTCATGTTAAGACGCTCTGTTTACATTCTGTAGCGACAACAGTGAACCGTTTTGCAATATAAAGGATTAAAAGATAAAGCTAGAATATCACAATAAGTGAAAGGTGATGAGGAATTAAACGAGTAATAAGAGTAGGGATTGAGAAACTAAAAATTATCTCAACTAATAATCAGACTTTAATGTACACATACAAGGCCAAGCAAAAAATGTACCTCACAAGGATACATTACAGCTGTAAAATGACTAACAACTTCTATCATTTGAATGATTGAATAGCTTCCTCGGCCTAGGTTTGTTCTGTTCTCCTCCAAATTAAAGTTGCTGAGATACCCAATTACTAAGCTACTGCCCTGCTTCCTCTAATTCCTCCTTAGAATTACTCAACTGAAGCCCAAACTCTGCATAAAACCTCGCCCTAATCCCTCTTATACTGACACACTTGGGGCAACACATGTTCCCTTCACCTCCAAGTTGACCTTGTCTAGCTCAGTGCATTGGTTGGTTGTGATCTTGAGTAAATTCCTTGATGTCGCCGGGCACAGTGGCTCACACACTGTAATCCCATCACTTTGGGAGGCTGAGGTGGGCCGATCATGAGGTCAGGAGATCAAGACCATCCTGGCTAACACGGTGAAACCCCGTCTCTACTAAAAATACAAAAATTAGCCAGGTGTGGTGGCACACACCTATAGTCCCAGCTACTTGGGAGGCTGAGGCAGGAGAATCCCTTGAACCCAGGAGGTGGAGGTTGCAATGAGCCAAGATTGCACCACTGCACTCCAGCCTGGGCGACAGGGTGAGACTCCGTCTCAAAAAAATTTTTTTTTCTTAATGTCTACTCCTGTTTTCTCGTTTGTAAAAATAAAGATAGTAATAATAGTTCCCATCTTATAAGGCTTTTATTATGAAAACTGAGTAAGATAACCCATGCTCTATGCTGATACAGTGCCTGGCAATAGTGGATGCCTCCAAAACTTTAGCTGTTACATCATCACCATCATCATTATCATCATTAGTGTGAAAACTTCCTTGCCCCCTCAAGAGGGGTGAGGTACTATATGCATTTCTAGCACAAGTATTCCACCTTTTATAACATCTATCATGGTTTAGTACACATCGTCACCTTTACCTGTCTGCTTCTTGACTAAATCTTAAACTAAACTCTCTGGGTGGAGATTTGGCAGTTGTATCCCCAAACTAGAGTGCCCTGGATGGCACAGAATGTTGTAGCTATGGAAGTCACAAATTTTGCCCCTGTGATCAGAACTTATGCTGAGAATTGCTGCCCATTCTGAAAGCATCAGTGTTTGAGTTGTTGTAACATTTCTTATGAATCAGACTAGACTTTCACTTCAGAACAATAAGTAACAATATCTTCTAAGAAATCTCAGCTCACTGCAACCTCTGCCTCCCAGGCTCAAGTGATTCTTCTGCCTCAGCCTCCCAAGTAGCTGGAATTACAGGCACACGCCACCACGCCCGGCTAATTTTTTTATTTTTTAGTAGAAATGGGGTTTCACCATGTTGGCTGGGTGTTGGTCTCAAACTCCCGACCTCAGGTAATCTGCCTGCCTTGGCCTCCCAAAGTGCTGGGATTACAAGCATGAGTCACGGTGCCTAGCCGTAGATATTTTAATGAGTTAGAAATGAATGTAAATTTCCTTTTATAGGAGTTAGACATTTATTTTCAACAATTAACCACTGAATTCATTTTCAGAAATAGGCTTGAATCGCTTGTTAATTTCATTACAGAAGTAACTCTAAAAGCCAATTCCACTTCAAAACTATAATTACCATCATTTGAATTTAATAGAGAAAGACATCTTCCAAGACTTCTTTTGGGTAGATGCCTGGTTTTAGAATAGCCAACTTTACCCTAACCCATGTGGAAGACAGTTCTCCAGGTGGCCTTGAACTGACCCAGTTCTTCCCTCTTCCTTGCTTGTAGTTCTTAAGAATAACTGTAGAAGGCAATGGGAACGCAATATCCTGATATGGAGGAACTGCCTGAAACAGTTTGCCCTTGTTCTTGTCCCTCTCAGGGACAATGTAACTTCTGGGGTAGGGAGGAACTGTTCAAGTCAGCCAGGTTGTGTTCCGCTCTCCCCTAGAAGCAGGATGTCCTTTAAAGCTTTGCCCAGTGAGTTATGTGGCCCCTATGGTATATAACCCACCGCAGGGTGCCTTTTGGGGTCTGTCAGCTGTGGTGCAAGTGGGGGAGGTACAGTGAAGACTCCATCAGCCCCGCCCTGGGCAGCTTTCCAGAGCCCTTGGGGACTGGCTTACAATGCAGCCAGGGCCTCTTTTGTCCCTTGCTTCCTGTCTGTAAGTAATAAATCTGCTTAATGTAATTTATTGGGTATGAGTGTGTTCTGTCACACTGGACTCAGACAGGTTGGTAACCAGTGTACACTGAACCTGCTTGGCACCATTTAGCCCTGGGAAAGGAGAAAGGCGGTCACAGCCTGCCCTATATGGTGATACCAGCAGAGTGTATGTACACTGTATTGTTAGACAGAAAGAGGCGCACTGAGGAGGATCAGCCGCCTCTTCCCATTGTTGCTTCTTTAGTATGAGTTTTTAGTCACTTTCTAATCTACAAGTTAAAGGATAGCTCATTAATTTTACAGACATATACATACACCAAAGCAATAGAAAGCAAGTCTTTCAACAACCATTAATATCGTAAAGAAAGGGTTTTATTGAGCTAGTATTATTTAATGAAAATGAACAGCAATTTTAATACAAGCTTATTTTCCAAGACCTTTGACAGACCCTTAGGCCCATTTTCCACCTTCATGTCTAGGAAAGCATAAGCAAAACACTTTTGAGGGCATAAAAAAACACAAGTTTCTTGTTAAGGTGTATCAGTAGCCAGGGAAATCTGCTGTGCCCCTTTGAGGGTCATCTAACTAAGACGGGGAAACCGGAACTGCCTTAAGCCAATTTCTATCACCGCTGCAGGGAAGGTGGCCATGCAAACCAGGACATGGTTCAAAGTGAAAAAAAGTGTAGTTAATAATCACACCAGAACAGCAGGTATAAGATGCAAGGAGGAGGGCAAGTCAGGCATTCTGTGCATTACTTCTCCCTTCAATTTGGAAAACTCACTGCAATAGGGTTTTGCACTGATCGTTTCACAAGGCAGGAGGAAAGCCTGTGTGCTCTGGAAAATGCATATCTTGTGTGTTTACGCTTTTAAAGGTAACTATACTTTGAAACAGGTGAACTGCAAAAAGTTAACAAAGATTTCATTTTATACCATGTTTACCTTTTTAAGAATCTTATGCGTTTCCTAGGGCATACATGCAAAAGCCTTCACATTTCCCCCTTCTTAAAAGAGACATTTCTCAAACTTATACGTGCAACTCCAGCCCTATCTTTTTTTCTCTACGAAATTAATTTTTTACTTTTAACGTGGTAAAATACAAATATAAAAATGACCATCTTATTTTTTTTAATACACCATCTTAATCATGTTAAGTATACAGTTCAGTAGTGTTAACTATAATCACACTGCTTTGCAATAGATCTCTAGAATTCTTGCAACACAAGCTCTGTACCCACTAAATACAAATTCGCCCTCTCCCCTTCCCCCAGCCCTTGGTAACCACCTTTCTACTTTCTATTGTATGATTTTGACTACTTTGGATACTTCACGTGGAGGAATCATACAGTATTTGTTCTTTTGTGACTGACTTATTTCACTTGACATAATGCCCTCAAGGTTCATCCACATTGTACATTTGACAGTATTTCCTTCTTTTTAAAAGCTGAATAATATTCTGTTGAATGTATATACCACATTTTCTTTATCCAGTCATCTGTTGATGGACATTTGGGATGCTTCCAGAACCTCTTGGCTATTGTGAATAATGCTGCTATGAACATGGATGTACAAATATCTCTTTGAGATCCCACTTTGGTGGTAATTCTATTTTCAGTTCTTTGAGAAACCTGTGTACTATTTTCCATGATGTCTGCACCCTTTTACATTACTACCAACAGTGCACAAGAGATTCAAATTCTCTGCATCCTCCCCAACACTTGTTATTTTTTTATTCTTCTGATAGTGGCCATCATGATGGGCATGAGATGATATCTCATTGTGGTTTTGATTCGCGTTTCCCTAATAATTAGCAATGTTGAGCATCTTTTCATGTTCTTATTGCCCATTTGTATATCTTCTTTGGAGAAATGTCTATGCAAGTCCTTTGCCCATTTTTTAAAATTGAGTTATTTGGTTTTCTTGTTGTTGAGTTATAGAAGTTCCTCATATATTCTGGATTTGGGCTCCTTGTAAGATACATGATTTGCAATTATTTTCTCTCTCTCTAGAGCTTGCCTTTTCACTTTGTTGATTGCTTCCTTTGACACACAGAAAGTTTTAAGTCTGATGTAGTCCCATATCCTTCCTAACCATCTTTAAGTGTACAGTTCAGTAGTGTTAAGTATATTCATCCAACCCTATCTTGCAGACCGGATGACTAACATATTAATGAAGGAAATACTACCAGTTATTGATGCAACACTGAGTCTGAACATAGGCTTAGAGGCATTTGGAAACATTCCAAGATATTTATAAGCAACAGCAACAGGGGCTTCTAGATTTTAGCCTATCTGACAAGTTTCTTTCCCTACAACCATAACAAAAGTCTTCTAAACTACTGTATAAACTGAGAGATTTAAGTTGATCACCTGCCTTGCAAAGAACCTTGACTAATGAGTAAATGAAGTTCAGACAGTTGTAAAGTTCAGACAGGATACCTTTTTTTTCTGTAGAAAAGATTATCATTATATACTATGTAACAGTGTGCAAATAATATAAAATAATATTATAAACTATAGGCTATTAGATTACTAGACCTTTGAAAAATATTTCTGGAAGTATATAATGAAAGAATTCTAAGTTCTAGGCACTTTAAGCATTTTCTTTTTTCTTTCTTTCTTTTTCTTTATTAGACATGATGGAGTCTCACTCTGTTGCCTAGGTTAGAGTGCATGATATGATCTTGGCTCACTGTAACTTCCGCCTCCTGGGTTCAAGCGATTCTCCAGCCTCAGCTTCCCGAGTAGCTGGAATTACCGGTGTCTACCACCATGCCCAGCTAATTTTTGTATTTTTAGTAGAGACAGTGTTTCATCATGTTGGCCAGGCTGGTCTCGAACTCCTGACCTCAAGTAATCCACCCGCCTCAGCCTCCCAAAGTGCTAGGATTACAGGCGTGAGTCACTGCACCTGGCCAAGCATTTTCTTTAAAATGTTCTGCATGTATTTTCTATATGATCAGACCTTTAAGTAAAATATCTGATCTTCAGAAGTGCAAAGGTATTTCTGGATATAGGAAAAGTCCTTGTTTTTGTACATCATAAATTGATAGTAATTAAATGTATCATGTCCTTATAACAATTAAAGACTGGGGCAAATATACTCATTGAGAAGCCCTTATGAAAGAATACACATTCATGTTATGAAATAAAATACACCTAAACCATGGCCAATGTTCAGCCAGGAAGTACCAGTCTGGGCCCACAGGCTGTTTCTGAAAGGCCTGAGTTCTGGTCAGTGTCTATGCCTTACCACTTGTTAAAAATTTTGATTATAATCCCTACGTATAGCACTATAGAACCACTAATGGATAAACATAAAAAGATAGCTCAAGCCGGGCGCGGTGGCTCATGCCTGTAATCCTAGCACTTTGGGAGGCTGAGGTGGGTGGATCACCTGAGGTCAGGAGTTCAAGACCAGCCTGGCCATCATGGTGAAACCCCATCTTTAAATAAATAAATAAATAAATAAAGC
>CAUYLG010062365.1:0-76421 GCA_963573385.1 Cacajao melanocephalus
CAAAGGCCCCGCCAAATCCGGAAGCCAGCCTGTCCGCTCCAGCTGCGTGCCTGATTGGACGGTTCCCAGAACAGCGTCCCTGATTGGATAACGTTTACGGCCCCACCCCCTCAGGCCCTGAGTGACAGAAGATGTGCTCAGATGCTTTGAATTAAGATAGAGTGAAAGCTAACCAGCAGCCTTTTCAGGGCCGCCTTTCTGCCTGAGCGGAGCCACCTCTACCCCAGAGGGTATTTGCATTTAACCTTGTGTATAAGGTCATATGCATTTATATTAATAAATATAATATTGTGTGAAAAAATAAGTTTGGGGGCCCTAAAATCACTAAGCTGTAGGGAAAAGTCAAGCTGGGAACTGCTTAGGGCAAACCTGCCTCCCATTCTATTCAAGGTCGCCCCTCTGCTGATGAGACGATTGCAAATCTGTTTGCCTCCTTTTACAAGGCGAATCAGGAACTCAGAAGAATGCAATCGTTTATCTTTTATCTACTTAGGACCTAGAAGGCCCCGCCTCACTTCCAGTTTTCCCGCCTTTCCTGAACAAATAAATGTTCATCTTGCATATCTTCATTTATGTCTCTGTCTCCCTAAAATGTATAAAACCAAGCTGTGCTCTGACCACCTTGGGCACATGTCCTCAGAATTCCCTGAGGCTGTGTCATGAACAGGCGTCCTCAACCTTGGCAAAATAAACTTTTTTTCTTTTTTTTTTTTTTGAGTCAGAGTCTTGCTCTTTCACAGGCTGGAGTGTAGTGGCACGATTGCAACCTCCATTTCCGGGGTTCAAGCAATTCTCCTGCCTCAGTCTCCAGAGTAGCTAACTTTTGTATTTTTAGTAAAGATGGGTTTTCACCATGTTGGCCAGGCTGGTCTTGAACTCTTGACCTAGGTGATGCACCGGCTTCAGCCTCCCAAAGTGCTGGGATTACAGGAATGAGCCACTGCATCCGGCCTCAAAATAAACTTTCTAAATTAATGGAGACCTGTCTCAGATATTTGGGGTTCACAATTATATGGCTATCAACAAATCAAAAAATATAATAATTATTTAACAATTTCAGATTTTATGACCTTCCTAACATCTGGTCCTCTAAGCAGGCAGCCTGAGATTTTAAAACGGAGGCAATCTTCTGAAATGAAATGTGAGCCACATGTGAATTTAAAATTTTCTAGTAGCCAAACTTAAAAAAGATGGAATGTATTATAACAATTTAATTAACAAAATATATTCAAAGTATTATTTTAATATGTGAGCAGAATGTAATTATTGTTATTTTATGTAACAATATAAAATATATAATAATATATATTATGTATAATATATAATGTATTATTTTGTATTACATATATTTTTGGGGGGAGCCAAATCTTTGTAAGTAGCCATATATTTTACTGTTCTAGCATATCGCTGTCCAAACCAGCCACATTCCAGGCATTCAGTAGCCACACGTGGCCAATAGCTTCCACATTGAAGGGCAGTTCTGCGGTCCAGGGGAGTAAAGAGCCTGAACAAACCTTTTCTGCCATAGATGAGGAAACAGCCTCTCCCTACCAACATCTCTTCAGTTCCAAGGGTGGAACAGATAGTGGCCATAGAAAGAGCAGAGGGTAGCAGGAATAAAATAACCACAAGTACATCACTGCTGGCCCACTGGTTGCCCACCTTTCTTTGAGAGATTAGACAGTGAACAAAGAATGACGGGGCCACAGAAGAAGAAAACTCAGATCTGTCTTCAGATCTGTCCATAGTGTTGACCTCCAATGTTTAGATATGAAGAAAATATACTAAAGGCAAACGTATTTAGTTATTTGGCCTTGACCCTAATGGCCAGTCTGTGGTTAGCTGTTTTCTCTTGTGGTTTGGGGGACTGTGTGAGTATAAGCACCAATCACATGCATACATGTCTCCATGTATTTCTGCATTATTCAACATTATCTTACAAGACATCCAACTTTAAAGCAGGGGGAAAATCAGTAACTACAGGGAGGAAAATTTATTCTTTGTGATGTACAGTTCCATAAATGTTCACAACTGTTTACAGTGGCATATTCATCTCCACAGCATCATGCAGAACTGCTTAATTGCCCCCAAAATTATTTGATGCTCTCCATTCTGAGTTAACTTTTATCCTCATCTATTTTTTGGCAATCGGAGATTATTCTCTTGCATCTCTCCTCCTCCTCGTCTTCCTCCTCCTTCTCTTCTTCCTTCTTTCTTTTTCTTCTCCTTCCTTCTTCTTCATCCTCCTTCTCCTCATTCTTCTCCTTCTTTTCTTCTTCTTTGAGGTTTTGCCATGTTGCCCAGGCTGGTCTAAAAATTCTGGGCTCCAACCATCCTCTCATCTCAGCCTCCCAAAGTGCTGATATTAAAGGCATGAGCCATCAAGCCTGGCTTGATTATTATCAATTCCAATAATTTTCTTCTTCTACAATGCCATATAATTAGGTCACATAATATGTAGCCTTTTGGATCTTACTTTGTTCACTTAAAGAAATGCATTTCTCTGTAATCTCAGCACTTTGAAAGTCCAAGACGGGTGGATCACAAGGAAAGAAGATTGAGACCATCCTGGCTAACACAGTGAAACCCGTCTCTACTAAAAATACAAAAATTAGCTGGGCGTAATGGCAGGAGGCTGAGGCAGGAAAATTGCTTGAACCTGGGAGTCAGAGGTTGCCATGAGCCCAGATTGCCTCACAGCGCTCCAGCCTGGGTGACAGCACGAGAGTCTGTCTCAAAAAAACATAAAAGCAAAGAAATGCATTTCTGACTGTTACATACTGTGATGTGGTTCAACAGTTTGTTTCTTTTTATTGACAACTAGAATGATATTGTATGAATGTACCACAGTTTGTGTATTCACTCACCTTTTGAAAATCTTCTGGTTAATTAATTTTTTTTTTGAAAGGGAGTCTTGCTCTGTCACCGAGGCTGGAGTGCAGTGGTGCAATCTCAGCTCACTGCAACCTCCGCCTCCTGGGTTCAAGGGATTCTCCTGCCTCAGCCTCCCGAGTAGCTGGGATTACAGGTGCCTGCCACCATGCCAGGCTAATTTTTATATTTTAGTAGAGACGGGCTTCATCACATTGGCCAGAATAGTCTCAATCTCTTGACCTCAAGTGATCCACCCACCTTGGCCTCCCAAAGTGCTGGGATTACAGGCATGAGCCACCACGCCCAGCCTTATTTATTTATTTATTTATTTATTTATTTTTGAGATGGAGTTTCACCCTTCTCCCCCAGGCTGAAGTGTGGTGGCGAGATCTCGGCTCACTGCAACCTCCATGTCCCAGGTTCCAGCGATTCTCCTGCCTCAACCTCTTAAGTAGCTGGGATTACAGGTATGTGCCACCACACCTGGCTAATTTTTGTATTTTTAGTAGAGACAGGGTGTCACCATGTTGGCGAGAATGGTCTTGAACTCATGACCTCAGACGATCTACCCCTTTGGCCTCTCAAAATGCTGGGATTACAGGTGCTTTTAAGAGAAAGAAACACATAGAAAAACACTTCTGCTGGCCTAGAGGTAAGTGACTTCTAGGTGGGCCATGTTGTAAGCTGCTGATTGTGGCCACATGGCAGGAAATATATATTGCCATTCCTGCCTCCCACATGTTGCTTTCAGCAGGGAGGACAGGAGAATCCCATCACAGAGAAAAAAAAGAGGGTCTCATTTATAGAAGAAATAATCACCTATCACCTGGAATAGCATAAGATAAACAAAGGAGATCACAACATGACTACATCAATGAGGGGAAAAAGGCAACCTGGCTGAAAGGACTCACTGGCATCATGAAGCCACGTTTAGTAAGCTGCAGTGAATGGTCAGCCTCTGGGATGCCAATAGTCTCCCCAGAAGGCTGAACTCATTCTAATAAAATCAGCAAGTCTGCAGCATTTTGGTGGCCCAGTGTTACTGTATCTGTTACAGAAATGTCATAAAGGCCAGTGGGTACGCTCCTAGAATTGAAGTCATTATGAAAAAGCATACCAGCTTGGTGCCTTGTCTCATACCCATAATCCTAGTGATGCAGCATTATTGTCTGGGGTAAATCCCTCAGATTTGCTGTCTCATGGCCATGGAAAAGTAGAACACGGACACACACAGAGTTAGGTTCAGAGTGGAAGTTTAACAGGCGAAAGAGAGAGAAGAGCTCTCTGCGGCAGAGAGGGGTCTTGGAGAGGTGGGTAGCTGGTTCCATGGTGAAATGCAAGGTGTTTTATAGATGACCTTGAGGAGGCAATGTCTGATTTACATAGGGCATGAAAGATGGGTTGGATTAGGGGTGCCATTTGTATACAGAGCAAAAAAATGGTTAGGAGTAGTTGTGCCATCTGCATAAGTATGAAAATCTGGCCACCCCGACCCTAATTTTTTATTTTGCAGATTCGTTCTCTGCCTGGCCAATGCCATGTTGCCTATTTCTTCAACGTACACATGTTGAAAAGGGAGGATGGAGCCTCTGTGTTGAACATCACTGGCTCTCAGGTAACCCTTTTCTAGTGGCGCACCTGCTGGCATTTACTAGTGCCAGCTACCAGTTTCCTTATCTATGTTTGCAGCTCCAATTTTCAGGCTGCTTTTGGTTAAAAGGGAAACCTTGCCAGGAACTCTCTCACCTTCATGATCTGCCTAAACAATTTCTTTCTATCTCCTGTACCACTAGCATTTCGGGAGTTTGAGGTGGATGGATCACTTGAGCCCAGGAGTTTGAAACCAGCCTCGGCAAAATGACAAAAAAATTCTCTACTAAAAGTATAAAAATTGCCCGGCATGGTGGCACACTGTTGTATTCCCAGATACTAAGGAGTCTGAGGTGGGAGGATCACTTGAGCCTGGAAAATGGCGGCGGCAGTGAGGCGAGATTACACCACTGTACTCCAGCCTGGGTGACAGAGTGAAACCCAGTCTCAAAAAAAGAGAAAAGAAAAAGCATACCTAATCATTTGTTTTCACAATTAAAAATCCTTGAAACCATAATTAACTTCTTCTAATTTTAGAGAATTCTGCTATACTGTACTATAATACTGAACTTTAAATACCTTAATAGAAATATTTTTTCTTTCTTTCTTTTTTTGAGATGGAGTCTCACTTTATCTTCCAAATTGGAGTGCAGTGGCAGGATCTTGGCTCACTTCAACATTTGTCTCCCAAGTTCAAGGGATTCTCCTGCCTCAGCCTCCTGAGTAGCTGGGATTACAGGCACGCACCATCACATCCGGCTAATTTTTGTATTTTTAGTAGAGATGGGGTTTCTCCAGGCTGGTCAGGCTGGTCTTGAACTCCCAACCTCAGGTGATCCACCTGCCTCAGCCTCCCAAAGTGCTGGGATTACATGTGTGAGCCACTGCACTTGGCCTATAATGAAATTTTATGTATCCTACTTTGCTTCAGAAAGGTTTTTATTAAAAGATTGTTTATCTATAGTACTTAATTTGGATTCATGAAAAAGTGAGATAAATGACTTACCTGGTAAGTTCAGGTAAGTGTCGACAGATTCCATAAAACGCACTTGAATGAGATAAAATCTTCTTAGCTAAATATTTTATCAGTAAATTTAGGGAAAAATAGAAAACCCGTACTTTGTGTTAAATAGCATTGTTTGGCACGAGTACTACTCAAATGAGTGCTCTTCATTGTCATCATTAAAATGGCAATAGCACCACGTGCTTTCCTGGCACTAGCTGGCTTGTTTTTCATTGGTGTAAAGTGAAGAAGGCATTGAAATAGAGAAGAAAGGTGATAGTAATTGAATACTTATATAAAATACCATTTTTTTTTTGAGACAGATTCTCACTCTGTCACCCAGGCTGGAGTGCAATGGCACACTCTCGGCTCACCACAACCTCCGCCTCCCAGGTTCAAGCGATTCTCCTGCCTCAGCCTCCCAAGTAGCTGGGATTACAGGTGCGCACCACCACACCTGGCTAATTTTTGTACTTTTAAGTAGAGACAGGGTTTCACCATGTTCATCAGGCTGGTCTCGAACCCCTGACCTCGTGATCTGCCCGCCTCAGCCTCCCAAAGTGTTGGGATTACAGGCATGAGCCACTGCACCCGGCTTAAAATACAATTTTTAATAAAAAGTGGCATTTGGGCTGGGCACGCTGCTTCACACCTGTAATCTCAGCACTTTGGGAGGCTGAGGCAGATGGATCACAAGGTCAGGAGTTCAAGACCAGCTTGCCCAACATGGTGAAACCCTGTCTCTCCCAAAAAAATACAAAAATTAGCTGGGCGTTGTGGCAGGTACCTGTAATCCCAGCTACCCAGGAGGCTGAGGCAGGAGAATCACTTGAACCTGGGAGGCAGAGGTTGCAATGAGCTGAAATCGTGCCACTGCACTCCACCTGGGTGACAGAGCAAGACTCCATCTCAAAAAAAAAAAAAAAAGAAATGAGAAAAAGAAGCAAATATGTCTTCTCTGCATCTCTTTTTAAATTTATTCACTGAAGAAAAAGAAGAATGCAGATAGTAGATGAAAAATAACATGATTCCTGAAAGATGATGATGAAGTCCTCTTAACCTGAAAAAAAAAAACCCCCACAGGGGATGGTGATATGAGCAGAAAATATATTATTTTTCTAAGCCCCTGATATTTCAGTATGCAACCTGCATTGCTTTAACAAATATGTAATTTCTTTGGTTTTGATTCTTCAGGATATAATTCCATTCCCTGGTGAATCAAAACTGAGAGAAGAATAACTTCTATGTTAAGGTAAGACACATAGGGAAGACCCACTACTTTTGACCCACATCTGCTCCACCCCCAGCCCCAGGCAATTATCATTCTACTCTCTGCATCTATAGTTTAGGCTTTTTTTTTTTTACACTCTACATAGAAATAATATTATGTAGATTCTTCTGTATGCTGACTTATTTTACTTAGCATAATGTCCTCCAGGTTCATTGATGTTGCAAAAACAGGAGTTGCTTCTTTTGAAGGGCTGAGTAGCATTCTATTGTGTAAATACATCACATTTTCAACACTGATTCACCTGTTAACACTTAGTTTGATTCCATACCTTAGGAGTAATTGTGAAGAATCCACTTCCTTTTAAAAAAGTTTTTGTTTTTATATCTCTCTTTTTATCTTTACTTCTAGAAGTATTTTCATTTAATAATATAACGTACGACGGTTACACGTCTTCATCTGAGCTTGATTTGGGTCATTACCTATGTGCCCAGGAGAAATTATTTTACATCCTTCGAGCTTCAATCTACATTATTTTTCCTGGAATGGAAAAATTAACTTTGGGTTTCTGCATTGTGACTTAGCTAATTTTTGCATATGTTTTTGACTGCTACCATTGAATTTAGGTTTAAATCCACTTTTAGCTTGTGTGATCTTTGGTTCATTTTTGAAACCAAATAAATTGGACATTTAGTGTCTGGGGTAACTTTCTACTCTCGCTTCTACTCTCTTTTTGTTATTACATATGGAGCTTTAGAAATTACTAGGATTCAAATAAGGTTGGTTTTGAATCAAGCAATAGAAAATTCCAGAAAAGAATGAGGGAAATGCTACTGGATAGTGCCTTTCAGTGAGATTTACACACGAAACAGAGTTTGTTGCAAGTTTGTTGAATTTAGAAAGTAATAGCCTACAACATATTGGGCACTTGCCTTCGTTTGTCTATGGCATCCCTAGCTTGAGGACGCTGACATTACTGAAAATAATATTGCTACAGTAATAAGATTTAGAGCAAATACTTATGTGCTTGTAAACCTTTGCCTTAATGATCCTTAGATAAATGTCATTCTGACTTCATCCCTTTGGCACAACTGCTGCCAATTCTAGAGACTCCTTCCCACCAAAGCCAACCAACCGATGGAGTTTTCAGCTTTTTATGTTTATTTTTACCCTGTAAGCTTCATAGTTGATGTCATTATATTGTGAATTTCTGAGCCTTAGAGCTGACTATCCTACCTCATCCTTCTTGTCTCACACTCTCTGTTGCTGGGTCCCTCTCTCTCCACATTTGAGTCTTAATCAGGCCTCAGTTTGGAGGAACCAGTGGAAAGCATTGCCATATATGCTGAGTTGAGAATGAGGGTCCTCTTGAGGATAAAGACTTTGCATTTATTATTCATACTACAAAGCTCTATTTCTGAGATGTGGACATGTTTCACTCAAATTAAATATAAATAATTTTATCAGCATGCCAATATGCTTAAAATAACTGTATCAAATTCACCAAATGTTATGCTTTAGACTCCCCCAACACAAAGATCGATATATATGCATCGATATGTATGCCTCGGACCTTTTTAAGATTTTTTTCCTACTTTATGCTGATATTAAACTACACAAAGCTTACCAGAAGCTTTATTTTACCAAATTTTTCATGCCAAAAGTTCAAATACTTAAATATTGACAGTGATATTCTGGATTACCATTTTCCAGGTGATGTACTTTGCATTTATTAGTACTACCTTTCAGTTTTTCCTGTGTGGTGTAAGCTTATAAAGATGCCTTCCAAAGGCCTGCGCGGTGGCTCACGCCTGTAATCGCAGCACTTTGGGAGGCCGAGGCGGGCGGATCACGAGGTCAGAAGTTCGAGACCATCCTGGCCAACATGGTGAAACCCTGTCTCTACTAAAAATACAAAAATTAGCCAGGCGTGGTGGTGCGCACCTGTGGTTCCAGCTACTTGGGAGGCTGAGGCAGGAGAATCAGCTTGAACCCGGGAGGCGGAGGTTGCAGTGAGCCGACATCACGCCACTGCACTCCAGCCTGGGCAACAGAGCGAGACTCTGTCTTTAAAAAAAAAAAGAGAAAACACAAAATTATTAATTAAAAATATCCATTTTGAACAGATCTCTGATCTTCTATATATAACTACTACATTAAAAACTAATACTAGGTGGGGCGCAGTGGCTCACGCCTGTAATCCCCGCACTTTGGGAGGCCGAGGTGAAGGGATCACCTGAGGTCCAGAAGTCAAGACCAGCCCGGCCAACATGGAGAAACCTTGTCTCTATAAATAAAAGAAAAAAAAAAGAAAAGAAAAAAAAGAAAAAAGAGTAAAGGTTTGTTTGCCGTTGTGGTGGCTCACGCCTGTAATCCTGTAATCCCAGCACTTTGGGAGGCCAAGGCAGGCGGATCACCCAAGGTCAGGAGTTGGAGACCAGCCTAACCAACATGGTGAAACTCTGTCTTTAAAAAAAAAAAACAAAAAAACTAATATTTGGTATTTTATTTGAGTACCAGTATTTATATAGTATGGTAAATTCAGGCTTATTTTATGAAATGGCAAAAGAGTATTTTACTTTTTAAAAAATGTAAAAAAGGATTTTTATTTTATTTATTTATTTAGAGATGGAGTTTTGCTCTTGTTGCTCAGGCTGAAGTGCAGTGGCGTGATCTTGGCTCACCACAGCCTCCGCCTCCCAGGTTCAAGTGATTCTCTTGCCTCAGCCTTCCAAGTAGCTGGGATTACAGGCATGCACCACCAGGCCTGGCTAATTTTGTATTTTTAGTAGAGTCGGGGTTTCTCCATGTTGGTCAGGCTGGTCTGGAATTCGGACCTCAGGTGATCCTCCTGCCTCGGCCTCCCAAAGTGCTGGGATTAGAGGTGTGAGTCACCATGCCCAGCTAAAAAATATATTCTTATTTTTTTTACTGTTTGCCATTTTATTAAATAAGCCTGAAGCTGTGGAGACATTTTTTAAAGAAGCCAGTCCTTTATAAAGGAAGATTTACACATCAAAAACTAGACATATAAATGTCATATTAATCATTTGCTGAACCCTACAGTAATCTGTAAAGTTTGTTTGCGTACACCAATCATAGATTATCTAAAACACAATAAAGTTTTTTAATGTTATATTTAACATACAAAAGTTCAAAATATATGTAGACAGACAGGAACTGTGGCTGCCGCTTTAGAAAAACAAATGTTTGGCCAGGCACAGTGGCTCATACCTATAATCCCAGCACTTTGGGAGGCCGAGGCGGGTGCATCATTTGAGGTCAGAAGTGTGAGACCAGCTTGGCAAACATGGTGAAACCCCATCTCTTCTAAAAAATACAAAAATTAGCCAGCTGTGGTGGCACTCGCCTGTAGTTTCAGCTACCCAAGAGACTGAGGCAGGAGAGTTAATTGTACCCAGGAGATGGAGGTTGCAGTGAGCCCAGATCGTGCCGCTGCACTCCAGCCTGGGTGACAGAGCGAGACTACATTATAAACAAACAAATAAATAACATACTGAACAAAAAGAACTTAGTAAACTAAACTGTGACAGTTTAGATTAAAAACATGATAAATGACTTTTTTTTTTTTTAGATGGAGTCTCGCTCTGTTGCCCAGACAGCAGTGCAAATGGCCTGATCTCAGCTCACTGCAACCTCCGCCTCCCAGGCTCAAGCGATTCTCTTGCCTCAGCCTCTCGAGTAGCTGGGATTACAAGCACATGCCACCACTCCTGGCTAATATATATACATACAATTTTTGTATTTTTAGTAGAGGCAAAGTTTCTCTATGTTGGCCAAGCTGGTCTTAAAGTCCTGACTTCAGGTAATCCACCTGCCTCGGCCTCCCAAAGTGCTGGCATTACAGGCCTGACTGACCTCGTCTGGCCATAAATGACATTTTATTTGCCCTTATGCTTAATCACCTTTATTCATTTTTGAACACACAGGAAATGCTGGGTGGTGACTGGGATGGTATTTATTGTCCTAGGGACGGTGGGATCCAGTGAACCTGAATCGTCAGCACCTGACTATGTTCACTGCTGTCCTTTCTCTCCGTGATCCAAGATTCACGAGAGAGGAAGGAAGGGAGGCAGGGAGGGACGGAAAGTAAAGGAAAGGGACAGAGCAACTCACCATTGCACCTGCCATGCTGGCCACAAAATCTATTTATGGTGGGCTTGGAGGTGGCATGACATGTTCATACCAGCCCTCAAGATGCCTTCAGTAGGGAGTCAGATAAGTGAGCAAATGATTAGCATGCATGAGTTGCTACTCCCTGCTTTAAAGGCTGCATCTCTTACTTGGTATCTACTTGTAAGTAAAATGTTCCATCTCTAAAGATTTCTGTTTACTGAAAGAAAACAGAAAATGATGGACTATTGTGGCACACTGCTTCTTTTAAGTTATGGAAACATGTTAATGATAGATGGTGTTCAGTAAAGAAATGGTATGCAATGCATGCTCAAAGTTGTGAAAAATATACACTTTTGGAAAGGTTTATAACAAAATGTCACAGTGATTGGTGGTCTCTGATTTACGATCAGTCTTAATGACACAGGAACTAGAAACAAATTATTTGACAGATAGCGAGCATAAGAGTCCTGGCAGAGCTTCCCTTTTAGCAAAAAGCAGCCAAAAAGTATTATTATTTTTTACTAACAAACATCAGCCTCAAAAATGGAGCTGCGAACATAGATAAGCAAGCTGAGAATTGGAAGGGGGAAAGCCGGCAGCTGTGCCAACTGAAAAGGACTACCTGGGAGCCAGACACGTCCAACGTGCGGCTCCATGTTGTTGTTGTTGTTACGTGTATAGTAAAGGAATGGGCAACATGGTGCAGCTCAGGAAGAAGACCTGCTTGCGTAATACAAGATTAGGGTGCGGGTGGCCAGAAATGTGCACCCTTTGCAAATGACACATTTAGTTCTAACCAATTTTTCATGCTCTATGCAAATGACACACCTGTCCAACCAATCTTTCATGCCCTATGTAAATCAAACACCACCCCCCTGACGAGGCATCTATAAAATCCCCTGCATGTCACTGTGGATCCCGCAGCCCATTTGGGACCCCTCTCTCTGCAGCAGAGGGAGCTATTCTCTTTCATCTATTACACTTCTGCTCTTACCCTCACTCTTGTGCGTCCACGTCCTAGATTTTTATGGCCATGAGACAATGAATCTTGGGTACCACCCCAGAAGAACAAGGATGCTTCATTAAGTCCCTGGAAAATGACACTGAACCCCTGTCCTGCCGAAGACAGAGAGGATGCTCATCCAAGGCCAGCCACGGATTCATTCATTGTTTCTCTTGTATTTACAGATAGAAACAAGAATAGCTGATATTACTGAGCACTTACTATGAGCCAAGTACTGTTGCTAAGCAAATCACATAATAACTCATTTAATCCTGCCTCAGCAACCCTGGCAGGCCTGTCAGATTCCAGTGCTTATTTTCCATTGTTTCTTCAAACGTGGCTGCATTCAGGAGAATTTTTTTCTTTCTTCTTAGGGTTGAATACTGGTTTTTTGTTTGTTTGTTTTTTTGGACGGAGTTTTGCTCTTGTTGCGCAGGCTGAAGTGTAATGGTGTGATCGCGGATCATTGCAACCTCCACCTCCTGGGTTCAAGCAATTCTCCTGCCTCAGCATCCTGAGTAGCTGAGATTACAGACATGTGCTACCACGCCCAGCTAATTTTGTACTTTTAGTAGAGACAGGAATTCTCCATGTTGGTCAGGCTGGCCTTGAACTCCCGACTGCAGGTGATCCAACCGCCTCAGCCTCCCAAAGTGCTGGGATTACAGGCATGAGCCACTGCGCCCAGCCTGAATACTGTTTTTTATCTATGAAAGAGGATACTCTGATTTCTCCTAAATGATGGCTATTTTCAAATTTTGTTGCAATAGCCAGTGACTTCTTTTTACTCGAAGGAAAGGAGGCATGCAGTTTTATTTTCGTCAGCATGCTCAGGGCCACAAAGGTATGGACACCTAGGAGCCAGGGTCATTTTCTGATGACAACAAGAGTCACTGGAAGGCACAGGTAAGTGAGGGACTGATCAGGATGCTGGTTTGAAAGTGCAAGATGGAGCTTCCTAAGGGGGAGGCAGCTGGGAGCAAAGAGGCCAGTGAGAGGCAGGAGCAGCAGCCCAGGCTGTCATTGAGGAGGGGACGATGTGGCACAAATGGAGAAACGCACATGGGTCTGAAAGGTTTAGACAAATGTGGATTTCAGCACCCCCTCTCCCCACACCCCACTTATCAGCTGTGAGCCTGGGGCAAGGCACTCCTTTCTGTGCCTGTAGGACTTAGTTGAGGTGACCACTAAGCAGGAACAGTGCCTGGCTGATGACCATAAGAAGTAGCTGCATGTGGCAGCTTTCTTCCCTATCCACTTGAAGCAGAAATTGGTAACCAGTTTTTCCCTCTGAGTCTTGCAGCTGGCACCAGAGAAAGTCTGAGGCTGCTTTTTCCGGCAGGGCCACTACGATGCCTGGGCAGCATGGCAAATCTGATCCTTGGGCCACTTTGGAAAAGGTGAGGAAGAAGACAGAACCAGAAAAACTGGGCCAGATGCCTGGATTCCAGTCCATATGCAGGCCCAGCCCCTTCTCGTTCTGGCTGTGCTGTGTCTGCTGGGTCCTGAGCCAAGGGACAACTGGTCCCTGCCCTCTGCCCTCAGGAAGGTCCCCATAGACCAGGGAAAACTTGCAAACAAAGCCATTGGGTAATGCCAGAAAACACACATGTCAGCTCCTCAGGCTGACGTCCCACTAAACCCCAGTAGCTACTCTGGAAAAGAGATATCATTGTCTCCATTTTAAAGATGAGGAAACCGCAGCTTAGAGAGCCATATGGCCAGAGTCGTTTAGCCTAGCAGTGGTGGAGGCAGGACAGAAGTCATTAACTTGCCCAGTTGCAAGGCTTGTTTCCAGCCTAGCCCAGAAGACATCATCCTGCGCAGGCCTGGCTGCCACCGCACCCCTGTGGCTCACCTCTGAGACCACCGGCAGGAAGAGGAGGCTCCACTGTGAGCAGTGAGGAGCCCATGCCAAGCACGGCCACCTGCTCCTGCGGAAAAGAGTGGGGCTGAAAGCTTCGTGGTTTGCAGCTTTTCATATCTACCTTGAGCCAACAAAGGCTTATGGCTGTTGATCCCCAGGCAAATTGTCCAACCTCCAGACGGAGCAGAGCGACGGGGAAGGAAGCGTGCTGGTTCTTGTCTCAGCTCGGCCTCTGAGCTCTGCAGGCTTGCACTAGCCTTGCCCCAACACGGAGCCTGTTTCCTGCCGTACAAAGGGGACATTGATACAAACCACGCACACAATGAGAATCAAAAGAGATAATGGGTAAAAGGACCTCACCTGCCACGGACTCGGTCCTGGAACTCTCATGCTCTTGGGTAAAATATTTCCTCACAGACACAGGGCTTGTGGGTCAGGGACGTGGGTCCTGCCACTGAGCTGCTCTGTGACTGTGAAACAGTGGCTTCCCTTCTCTGAGCTCAGATCCGCACTGGACACGCTGCTCTGACCTCCTGTGTCCCTGGGCTGGGAAGAGACTGTGTCCCCAGCTTCTCCAGGAACCCTCGGCCATGACTGAACGTGGCAACCTGGCCCCAGTGTCCTAGCTTATTGCAGCAGCAGGAAAAGGAGAACAGAAAACGCAGACGGCAGCTAACCAGGGAAGCCGCTCTCCTTGACTCACAAGGATTTGTTGGGACTGAACCAGCCTGTGCCTCTGTCCCCATGCCGCTCCTTCTACCCGGATGCTGCCGTCCACTCCTGCTCTCCTGAGACACGCGGACGTCCTCCCATGGACTCTCTCTCTCACACACACCCACCCCTAACCCTTCCTTCAGGCTCGTAAATCACCTGTCCACGAAACCTGCCCTCAGCGGCCCGAGAGCGTTGCGTGTTGCCCCAGCCCTGAGTGAGGGCGCAGGCCCCTTGGGCAGGAGGGGGCCGGTTTAGGAGCGCGGCGACCCCGGGCGGGGAGCGCCTCAGTGCTGCTCCTGATTGTAGAGGAACCCTCCTCACCAGACAGACGGTGCTGGCGGGCCTGGGGGCCTGGAGGTCTCTGACTCCATCCGAAGCAGCAGGTCACGGAGGCAGCTGGCTTGCCTGACTTTAACCCTCAGGGCTTTTGGTTTTTTGTTTGCTTTTAGGTAAAATGCAGGTGCAGGGTCCTGGGCTGGGGACTCCTGGAGCCCCGTGGGGCTGAGCGAGGACGGTGCGCGGTGTTCGGCTCCCCTCCCAAACCGCAGCCGCGGCGTTTGCGGGGCGGAGGGGCCCCCGCGCGCCGGATCCCGAACGGAGGGAGCCGCAGCCCCGCCAGCCCCGTCGCTCTGTCGCTCTCGGGTTAGACGAGCCGGTCGGGGACCGCGTGGCACCAGGAGCCGCAGCAGCCCGTGCGACCCCGACGTCCCGCCAGGACGCAGCCCCGAAGGGTCACGCCACCGGGCCGGGCCCGAGACCTGGGGCCGCCGCGCCGGGATGGGAGGTCCCGCCGCGGGAGCGGGAAGGGCTCCGAGCTCCTGGCGCCCGCGGGAGCCGCACGGCCCTGCCGGTGAACCCGGGTCGCGACCTTCCGCCCCGGGTGTGGACGCAGAGGGGACGCGGCGGGTGCGGCTGGGGCGCGGGCGGCCGGGAGCCTGGACGCCGCGGTGAGCCCGACCTCGTGGCGCTTTGCCGGCGGGGAGCAGGGCCGAGGGGCAGCGCCAGCCCCTCTCCACAACCAGACCCCACCACCCCACGACGCGAGGGGCTGCCGCCGCCGGCCGCTGAGTCCGCTCGCGGGTCCCCTCCGCCTCCAGGCCTGGACCCCTGACCGGCTCCCGGAGCCCGGACGGTGCCTTCCGCAGCAGGGCCGCGCTGCAGGCGGGAGAAACGTCCTTTGCTCCCCGGTTTGGGGGCGCTGGGCTGCTTGCAGGCGGTTCTGCCTGGCCCCTGGCCCTTGTTAACCTTGACCGCGGCGCCGGGTGGGCAGGGGCTGGGCACCCCGGGCTCCGCCCCGGTTTTCTCTTGCTGGGTGACTTGGGCTGTGGCACTCAGGGCCTCCGTTTCCCCGGCAGATAGAGGAACACGGCTTGAGCCGCTTAGTGTCCAGACGGTTTCTTCTTTCCAGAAAGTGACCCCGACAGGAGGGAGTTAGCTTGCCTTAGGTCAGTACCAGCGGAAGGTCCCGGCGAGTCCCGGCTCGTTGGTCAGAGCCTCATCTGCACAGGACATAAAAAGCTTCCCGGGAAAACGTTCAAGCTGCAGGCACCGGTCAGGGGAAGAGCACAGGGTGTCGTCCCTGGAGACGTGCCCGCGGCTGCACAAGAAAAACCTGCGGCCCGTCTGAATAAAGACTTGCACAAACCTCCAACTCACTGAGATACGGGACGAGGCCTGGCATGGAAACGCCTTTGTCTTCTGTGTCGTCAGTGGGCTCCCGGAAAAAGCTTCCTCTCCTTTATTGGGCATGGGCACGGTGGGATCCGGTGGACACTCTATTTTCCTTTATTGGGATTGTAAGTCCAGCCTCTAGGAATCGTCGCTTCATCCCGTGAGTGGTCCCGGGCCGAGGTCCCAGGCCAAGCTTTTCCTTTAGCTCCTGATTGGTCCCGTGCCAAGCTGAGTCCTGCATTCGCCAAGACAGCCCGCGGACTAAGCACATTCCTTCCCCTTCCCAGGTCATAAAAACCCTGGAACCCGGCCGGGCGCGGGGCTCACGCCTGTAATTCCAGCACTTTGGGAAGGTGAGGCTGGAGGATCACGAGGTCGGGAGATCTAAACCATCCTGGCCAACATGGTGAAACCCCACCAAAATACAAAAAATTAGCCCGGCGTGCTTGCACATTCCTGCAATCCCAGCTACTCGGGAGGCTGAGGCAGGGGAATCTCTTGAACCTGGGTGGCGGAGGTTGCAGTGAGCCGATATCGCGGCACTGCACTCCAGCCTGGCGACGGAGCAAGACTCCGTCTCAAAAAAACCAAACCAAGAGTCAGGAGTTCCAGACCAGCCTGGCCAACATGGTGAATCCCCTTCTCTAAAAATTTAGCTGGGAGTGGTGGCGGGCACCCGTAATCCTGACTACTCAGGAGGCTGAGGCATGAGAATCATTTGAACCCAGGAGGCAGATTGCAGTGAGCCGAGATTGTGCCACTGCACTCCAGCTTGAGTAATAGAGCGAGATTCAGTCTAAAAAAAATTTAAAAATTGTTGCCAAAATATGCACTATTATTTCCATTTTGCTAAGTTTAGACTCTGAAGCCGATTTTATAGTTTGACACACTCAATTAAAAGATGTCTTCCTTTTTAATAATAATAAATAAAACCTACAGTTAATTACCAAGTATTTCTTCAAGGTAGAGTATTATTTGAAATTCTGATAAAAATTCTAGGTGCTAGGTTTGAAAAATTCTTGGTTTTTAACACATAAATTACACTTTAATTTGGACATTTTCCTAACTCCAAACACTTGGTGATATATTGTTTTCTCCATTCCATAGAAGCTTGTAGCTATTGGATCTCACCCCCATTTCTTTTTTCCACTCTATTTAATGTGGAAATTGTATTTATGTAATGTGGAAATGTACTATGTCTCACCCCTTAAATGTTTTAAAAAATATTTTCAGAGCTCTAGCCTATATTAACACTTCAATGAATGTGATATAAACACATTTCAATACAACTATAAATCTGTTATCAAGGCTCAATTTTTAAACTATCTTAAAGTTAATTATTGTTAATTTCCCAATGCTTCAGTATTACAATAAATGCTTGCGTCATGAGAGAAGAAAATAATCTAGGAAAGAAAAAGAATCAAGCTCTCTAAATTGTTGATTTATGTGAATATGTTGGGGTTGATGTTTAGTGATCTCTTCCTTAACACCCTAGCAAAAAATACTTGTATAAAAGTATATTTCACAAATTTACTCTCCAATACCAATTAGCATTACTTACCTTTTCATTACTTTTGCTGTGGGTTTCTGCCCCGATATTATTTCTAATAAAGTACAGCAACATGACTTCTTGAAAGCAGGCCTTGTGAATTGCGCCTGGATTTTAACTCATAAAAGGGAGGCGAATGCCATTAGAAGGTGTTTCATACATTTCCACCAGAAACAAGAGGCACAGCTGGTCATACTGGACCTCACAAAGGCTGGATGGGAAAGCAGAGATATCAGGGTACTGGGAATATGTCTTTTTGACCATGATGGTTAGAAGCAACCAAGCAGAGCTGTCCTCTCCTGTGTACAAAGTAAAATCATGCATGTAAGGGGTCAGTGGTTGGAAGATTATAATATTTGCATGCTAATAAAAGCTGCCTGACCTGGGTGTGGTGGCTCACGCCTGTAATCCCAGCACTTTGGGAGGCCGAGGTGGGCGGATCACCTGAGGTCAGGAGTTCGAGACCAGTCTGGCCAACATGGTGAAACCCCATCGCTATTAAAAAAAAAAGCTGCCTGACAGTGATTGCTCATCGGGCCCTGTGACCCAGCAGGCTTATGAAACAGTCAAAAATAGCAGCTGTCAAATGGCCGACACAATCTAACAACATGCTCAATACAATGTGTCGCTAGTGGAAATCCTGAATTTCTTCATTTCTGCAGTTTCTGTTAGTTCCTACGGTACTTTTAATGAATGAAATCTTAAATGTTAATACCTGATAAATTCTCTCTGGAAGACTTTTAATTGGCTGACTTAATCAAAATGCTAGCTCTTGCCATCTAAGTACCATTAAATAAAATTTCTAAGGTTCCTGAGGGGTCAACTGTTACCCTTTTAACTTCTTTTTAATGATATATTCTTTTCCAAAAAATCTCTCTTATGGCTATTTTGAATAGTTGGGCTTTTGCTGCTAACTTGTAAGTAACAAGATTATATATATTTTGTGAAATCTAATACAGAAAACAACATTTATATTGGATAATCATCAATATGGTGTATATATCTGGTATAAACAACATTTTTTAGCATATTGAATTTGGCATTTTTCTCTTTTCTGATCTGTCGTGATGCACCAGTATCAGTTTGTCTCCTGTTGGGGCATAAAGAGGTGATTGCCATTTGCATTATCTACTAAAAACCTGTGGTAGCTCATGGCATTATTGACCACAGGTTCCAATGTCTTGTTGCAGATTCAAATATTATATTGCAGTGTCAATTTAATATTTAGATGTGTGTTAAATCTCTAGACAGATTGTAATTAAATTGATTTTTTTGTAACAGCGATGGTAATTAGTACACACTGAAAATCCAATAATTATTTTCTTCTTTTTAACTGAAAATCACATTTGTGGGTACCTATTATCAACACTGCATTCATAATTAAATTTATATTCTGTATATCTAGTTATGAATTTTACATAGCACTTAATTTGACACTTAAGATAAATCTATTAGATTTGAATATAATGGGCAGCGTGTGTGTGGTGTGTGTGTGTACTTCACTTCCTTGAGCCTTGGGAAACAGATTTTACAAATATACAGATATAAATCTATGAGGTTTATTATATTTTTTTTGCAAAGCTATATATACATTTTTCCTGTTTATTAAAATACTGGCATTGGTATTATGCAGATATATTTGTAGATCTCAGAGCAGAAATAAAATGTTGTAAAAGTTAATGCTTAATAACTATTTCTGGCAAATCAATAAAAAATAAAAAAAAGTATACATCTTTACAAGGTAGTTATTTACAATTGCTTAGAGCTTACCTGGTCAGCTAAGGCCTATCTTCTTTAATACTTTGCTTACATTGCACCTGCTCAGTTACAGTCTCTTCTGGAGAGAAATGACTCTGACTGAGCATGGCCAAGAAAACAAGGAAAAATTTTTGGCAGATACATCATATGTGTAAAGAAACAGAGCTGTGGAAAAGAAAATAATATTCAGTGAAGAATAAATAAATCAATTTTAACACAGTTATTTTTAAGAAAATAAATGCTTTGAAATCAAATTTATTTATTTAATTACAAAATTGCAAATATAGTGGTGAATGAAATTAAAGGTCTATGTCTTCACAGAGCTTACACTGTAGGGTTTGGAAAATAAAGACAATTAGAGAATAAATAATCCTTCATATAAATCATGTGGTATAAGTTGATACTGCATTCTGGAAGAAGGCTTGCCAATGCCTACATAAGCTGAAGATACAAATATATTTTAATTATATCTGTGGTCATGAAGTGGCATCATTTGTCTGGGGTAATACCCAAGGTTCTTTACTTCATGCCAAGAAAATTAAGGACATAGACACGCAAGGAGTAAGTTTAAGAGGGGAAGTTTAATAGGCAAAAGAGAAAAGCTCCCTCGTGCAGAAGAAGAACATTCAGAACAGATCTCCCCATTTGTGGCAAGGTGCTCTTGGTTTTATAGATGAGCTTGAGGAGGTGGTGTCTGATTTGCATAGGGCACAGAGGATTGGTTGGATCAGATGTGCCATTTACATAGCGCACCAAGAAGCTGGCCATCCCACCCTAATCTCTTGTTAAGCAGATGGATTCTCTACCTGGCCAGCGCCATGTTGCCTATTCCCTGAATTCACACATGGTGAAAAAGAAAGGGGAAGATGGAGCCTCCATGTCGGACATGGCTGGCTCCCAGGTAGCCTTTTCCTATTGGCCCAGCTGCTGGCATTCACCTGTGCAAGATTCTAGCTTGCTTATCTGTTTGCAGCTTCAGTTTTCATGCTGATTTTTGTGAGATAAGTAATGATTTGGGGGCTGCTTTTTATTTTAAAATCTAAACAAGGACTTACTTACCCTATCTGCCTAAATAATTTCATTTTAGCTCCTATATCAGTCATTTATCTACATAATGGCACAATTTAAAAAAATGCTCGACTGTTAGATGAAAAGAAAAATTGAAAAGGTTTAAATCTTCACTATACGCTGCAGCCTTACCAGAACAAAGAGAAGTGCGTCACGATAGCCTCTCGTATCCAGGGTCCCTGTTCCAGGCGCCAGATTGGCCAGGCTGGTCTCGAACTCCTGACCTCAAGTGATATGCCTACCAGGGGCTCTCAAAGTGCTGGGATTACAGGCGTGAGCCACTGTACCTGGTCTTATCCTCTTATCTTAAAAACAAACAAACAAAATAACCTTTAAGCTTTAAAAACACTCTGTGTGTGTGTGTGTGTGTGTGTGTGTGTGTGTGTGTGTGAGTGTGTGTGTGTGTTTGTTTTGGTACCCTCAAGTTAGAAAAGTGATATTTAGCAGTATGCTTAGTTCCATTATAATGAATGGCTTTAGAGTTCTCATAGTGGGACTCTCTATGGTTTACAGTAATAGGTATACTAGGTATAGGACCTCGTAGCCAAATTAGTGTAAATACTGTTGAAAGGAAGAAGGCCCATTTTGCTGCTTTAGAACTATCTTTGGATGGAACACAGTATCTATTTGTATTAGCATTAAATGATGCTCTATAAATATGTGATAGAGGATGCTAAAACATTATTACATATTTAAGTGAGATGACTTCATGAAGATAATTGTAGATATATCATAAATAGGTGATTCAGTGAGAATTTTAATTTCTTTGATATTGTATATATTGTATATTATCTTCCAATAACATATTTTTCTAACTTCCAGTTTTCTGAATAAAATTTTTTGTATATTTTTTCTCTGCTTTTCTCCCATTTTATTATGTTGGCATAGCAACTCTTACATGGACTGCTATTTTGGAAGAATGAGTGTTCTTAATGGCCTTTATTTGTTCATCTTTATTAAAATGAAAATTTGTTACTTTTTGTATACCTTCTTAGTGAATTTTGTCTAAAAGATACTTTTTTATTTTGACTAACAGCTCAAATGTATAATGTCTCATTTTAACTAGCTGTCAATAAATGTAGCCTGAAGATATTTAAAATAATTTTATGCATTTTAAAATCTAGGTTGGATGGACAGTGGCCTGATGGTTTATTAGCTTCAGACAATACTCTTCATTTTGTTCATCCATTGACTTTCAATTATTCTGGTGTTTATATCTGTAAAGTGACCAACTCCCTTGGTCAAAGAAGTGACCAAAAAGTCATCTACATTTCAGGTAAGTTACTATCTGCTTGCAAAATACATTATTTAAAATATTTCTGAATAATCATCAAAACAATATGACTCTAAGCAATAATTTTTACATGCAAAGATACAGATTCCTCAGTGTGAAGTTTTTCCAAATAATCTAAAAGGAATATGATAAAACAACCCTATCCTGAGATAGGTATGTAATGCGGCATCCTATATTGAAATGTCAAAATGTCTATGCAACAAGTTTATATACATTTTGATGCCTGTACATATAGTTAATTTTTTAGTTCAACAGTATTCACTATTTAATAAATAGTAAGACTCTCTAGATTCTTTTATCTTTATACTAAGAACAAATAATGATTTTTTTTTCTTTTCCTTTGATGGCCACTTTGTACACAGTTGTCTGGTAAATAAAATGGAATATTAAATTTGATGACTTGGTTTATTAAATAACAGTTTGCTACTTAATATGGGACTATACCATATTGTGTTACTGAGAGGTGAAATAGGTATACTACTGAAAATGTGTTAATGAAATAAAATTTATGTTTTTTATTGTCCTTAAACCACTAACAGCTTAGATTTTTCACATCTGTTTGTTTCATTGTGAATATTTTTATTAATTTGGCTGAGTATAAATTTGAGCATTCATAAAATATATAGAGAGCTGAAAGTACATTTTTCCCTGGTTGTGACTTCAGGTAATAAATTGTCAATAGAATGCTTATTTTTAAAAATTCAATAAAATATTTTGAGCATCTTACTCCTCACTGATTGCAAGAATATAGCAATCTTTCTGTCAAACAAATGAAAAATTAAGAGGGAAAAGGAAGGAGAATCTAAGAAATACAGGTTTGTGTGGTAATTATGGAATAAACAGTTAAGAGTTTTAGCTTTGTTCAGATCTAAAACTAGATAAATTAGAGGTTTTGGAGAAATTTTGTGTTTGCTTAAGTGTTATATTCTTAGTCCTTGTGTGATCAATCTAAAAACAGTACCACATATTATTTTCTTATAGCAGGCACCACAAATGTTTAATTGTATGCTCGTTTCTTTACTTATTATTTACCTTCACAATTTAGCAATTTGTGCTTGCTTTCTTCACCACTGCATAGTCAGCAATGAGCACTGTGCCTGGCACATGATAGAAGTGTAAACTTTTTTTTTTTGCATGACTCTAGCAAGAAGCTTAGAGGTTTCTGCCAATATCAGTGCTTTCATGGAAATTTGTTTGTATTTTTTTTCTTTTGAGACATGGTTTCACTCTGTCAACCAGGCTGGAATGAGTGATGTGATCTTGGCTCACTGCAAGCTCTGCCTCCCAGGCTCAAGCAATCCTCCCACTTCAGCCTCCAATAGCTGAGACTACAGGTGTGCCCCATCACCCCCAGCTAATTTTTGTATTTTTTTGTAGAGACAGGGTCTCACTATATTGTCCAGGCTGGTCTTGAACCTCCTGAGCTCAAGTGATCTTGCCCACCTCAGCTTCCTAAAGTGCTGGAATTAGAAGCATGAGCCACTGTACCTGGCTGGAAATCTGAATGAGGTTACATATTAGTACATTAGTCTATCTTTCTTTAGTTACAGAATAAGCCAGGGAAATGCACATTTAAAATATACTGAAGGACTATTTATTTTGTGTTTCTATTGTACAATTTGGTTTGGGATATTACTTGTAAACATTAGACTCAATATGTCTATGTAATCATTTAAATAGCAAAACTTGGCTGGGCATGGTGGTTCACACCTGTAATCCCAGCACTTTGGGAAGCAGAGATGGATGGATCACCTGAGGTCAGGGGTTTGCAATCAGCCTGGCCACTGTGGTGAAATGCTGTCTCTCCTAAAAATATAAAAATTAGCCAGCATGGTGGTGCCTGCCTCTGATCCCAGCTACTGTGGAGTCTGAGGCAGGAGAATCGCTTGAACCTGGGAGGCAGAGGTTGCAGTGAGTCCAGATTGTGCCATAGACGACAGAGTGAAACTCTGTCTCAAAAAAATAAAAATTAAAATAAATATCAGGCTCATTTTGGACACTCGTATATATCCTGATTTCATTGATGATATCCTAAATTTATGCTCGGTTAGCATTCTGAGTTCAGTGTTCAGTATTCCTTACTTGTACATCCAATTATCTGTTAATGATCATTAACTCTATGTGGTAGTCTAATACGTATTTGCAACTTAATATATTCAAAACTGAGGTCCTGATCTTTCTACTGCTCCTTGATACCACTTATATTTCTGTACCTGTCTTCCTTCTTTCAGTTACTGGTCCTTCTTTCCTTACGTTTGTTCAGGGTACAACCCTTGACGGTAATTCTTGATTTTGCTTTTTTTCTCAAACCCTATTGAGTTCATTAACAAATCAATGCTAGCTCTTCCATTATGTTCAATACAGAATCTTACCAGTTCAACTCTTCTTCTACTACACTAGTCTAAGCCATAGCCACTCTTACTTCACTATTAGAGTAACCATTTAATCTCCCTACTTTGCCTCTGTCCCCCTTCCCTTTGTCAGCAAATGAGCAGCTAGGATGGTTATTTAAAAGGGCAGGTCACATCATGTCTCCTCTCCTCCAAACCTTCCATAGGCTTCCCATTTTACCCACAATGAAAACCATATCCTTATAGTGACTTACAAGACTCTATACATGCCCTCCTCCCAGGTGATCTCTCTAATCTCATTTCTTACTATGTTTTGCTCATTGGCTGAGTCACTACTGGACTCCTTGCTGTTCTTCAAACATAACAGGCACATTCCTACCTCAGAGTCTTTTGCATTTGCTATTTTCACTGCCTGGAATGCTTTTACCAGGTATCGTCATAGCTCTTTCCCTCACTTCTTAAGGCCTTTGCCTTCACGTTTTTCAGTGGGGTCTTCCTTCACGACTATATTTGAAATAAAATACCCTCTCTTCCCACCCCTTTGCTACTACTGGTCCCCCTTCTTTTTCTCCTAAGTACGTATTGCCATGTAACCGCATGTATTGCCATATAAATATGTAAAATATTTACATATTTTATTGTTTTTGTATGCATGTCTGTTTTTACACTCATTAGAACATAAGTCTAAACATAAAGTCTGCTTTAATTACTGCTGTGTTCCCGTTATCTACAATGATGTTTAGCATATCATAGGCGTTCAATACAGTTTTGTTACATGAATGAATAAATTTGAGACTAAAACAATTGGGAATCAATTTACAAATCCAGAATCTGCTTTTATGTAACTATAACTCTTAAAAAGGGAAATCAAATTTTGAGTAAATATGGACAAAATCACAGTTTAAGCACTTTCAAAGAAGTAGCGTTATTAGAGAGAATTCTTTTATTTAATGGAGATAGAGCCTCGCTCTGTTGCCCAGGCTGGAGTGCAGGGGCATGATCTTAGCTCACTGCAACCTCTACCTCCTGAGTTCAAGCAATTCTTCTGCCTTAGCCTCCCGAGTAGCTGGGACTACAGGCACACGCCGCCACTCCCGTCTACTTTTTTGTATTTTAGTAGAGAGGACGTTTCACTGTGTGGCCCAGGCTGCTCTAAAACTCCTAAGCTCGGTCAATCCGCCTGCCTTGGCCTCCTAGAGTGCTAAGATTATAGGAGTGAGCCAGGGCACCTGTCCGAGAATTTTTTATGTTTAAGTAATCAGTAATTAGACTTGACTTTTCTATCCAGAGTCTGTAATACAGTATACCATGCTAAGATTAGTTAAGTCATCTAATAACTGGTTGGAGTATGTCAAGTATCCTAGGTACAATGCTGCCTTTCCAGAATGACTATTTAGTAAAACCTGGTAGTCTTTTATGAAAATAAGAAGCCATAATTCACACAGTAAATGACCAGTTAATCTTTTTCACTGTTACATGTACTCATTTTTTCTAGGAAAAAATTTTTACCTCAGTATTAAAATAGATATTTTAAAATTTGAGAAATAATTTTTAATATGTATAAAATAAATGCATCTTAGGACTAGAGATGAAAAGTTTTGCTTAGAACAGAGTAAGCAACTGTAGGGAAATTGTTTTAACTTTGTTACACATTTTCCCACATTGATAAATGTAAGATATTGGTAAGAGGTTTCTGATTCAGGATTGCAATATTTGATTTTAGTTATTAAATTGTACTTAATTATATAATAGTAATACTCTCAAAGGGTATAGTAGCTCTTTGTCTAGTACTTACTGAGTACTGGAAATTGTGTTTTTCTGGTTTGCTATTGATGTATATTTTTCCCTTAACTGATGGCTGTTACTTCAGTGTGTCAAATAAGTCCCCCTATGTCTCAAACGAATTTCTGTGCAAAACTTGAATTTCAGGTTATATGGATTTTAGGATCCAAGTGTAGTATCAAACTTAAGAATTTGCTACTTAGCAATCCTTAAACATTAAAATACATTATTTCATATATTTAAACAACCTGTATGAAGTCTAATAGAAAAATAAGCCAATTTTTATGACACTAAAAATATACCTTAGAAGACTAAAATATGCCTTTTATGGGGCATTACTTGACTCCGTTTTATGGTTTGGCAGAACTCATTAGAAAAGGAAACTTAAAGTTCTTCATCTGGGTAAGAAGAACTTAAAAAGAGTTGTCATATCCATTACATACTCATTTATCACATAGTCAGCAAAGAATATGAAAAACAATATCTAACTGAAAAATGAGGACTGCTTTGGGAAGGACTTAAAATCATGATGTGATTAGAAATAGTCCTGCCTTATAATAATTGTGACTCTCATTGTTTTTTGTTTTTTCTTTCTTTTTTTTAATTTTTATTTTTTGAGACGGTGTCTTACACTGTCACCCAGGCTGGAGTACAGTGGCATGATCTCTGCTCACTGCAACCTCCGCCTCCTGGGTTCAAGCTATTCTCCTGCCTCAGCCTCCCTAGTAGCTGGGACTACAGTCGTGCGCCACCACGCCTGGCTAGTGACTCTCATTGTAAATTAGAAAACAGAAAAAATATTTTGCTGTATTATCATATTTCCATTGCTTAAAATGCAACATAATAAAGTATTAAATAGCCTCTCTTTAATGGAATGATATTACTAGTGAGGCTCAGCTATTTTTAGCGCTGATTAAGGAGTGGGATGGTGAGTTGAAACATTTCTAGAACCATTAACAAGATTAGATAAGATTTTAAAATAATTTTTTTGGTTAGATTTTTCTCAAAGCCATATTTTGTTAAATCTGAGTGAAATGGACAATAGACCATTTGTGTTCATATAAAGAAATTTGCAAGTGGAAATAATAAATGTCAGAGTTTCATTATTTAGGATACTTGGTAAAAATGTTTAGTTTTGTCTTATTTGGTGAGAGCTCAGGTATAGTCAGTATTCTGAAAAAACTCTCATATAAAGAACCACAAAAAAACTTTAAAACTTTACTGGCAAAAAAGTATTTAAATTATAAATAATTAGATGATTTTTACTTTTATTTAAATATGCTGATGCCAGTTTATTGTAATACTTTTTTCTTTGTGAATCATTATAAGGATGATATTTAATACATTAAACTCAGCTTTCCTTGGTTGGTACTCCTGCTGCCTCAGAAAATACATGAAGTGTCTTACAAATGATTCAATTTTTAGTCTATATTTTTAGTTTTCTAATGCTGTGAAGTTGAATTACATGAGACTTTACTACTTTTATACTGGACGTGGTCCTTCAATTCTACGCATGTTTTCTTGAGATTGAATTTGTTCCATTAGTGAATGTTTTCATAAATTAAAACTTCCTTGATTCACTTAAATATACTCTGATAACTAATATTCATCTCAAAGTACTTGACAGGATTACCTGTTGTAAGTTTAAACTCATAGAAAATTAGTTATACTGTACTTATTAAATTTTATACTGTACTCGCTAAATTTGTACCACATTCTATACATTCGGCATTCCGTGATGAAACCTGTTTCAGTAAGTATTTTTCTTTAGCTTGTTATATTAGAATAACTTACCCCATGTAGATTTAGTATTTTTCTAACATTCATTTTTTAAAGCTCTATCAGTATCACTCATTCAAAAATTAATTGTAGGAGATTACCATTTGGGTCATTTATTTTTTTCACTGTGAGGAAATTTAAGATATTTAAACTTATCCTTTCTTCAAACACTACAGTTTTGTGTTACATGATCTATAAATACTACTTAATTGATAATTAACCAGTCTTTATTTTTTATTGTTTATGTTTAGTTGCTTTTTAATATTAATGGCTATTTACTCTGTAATCTAATGTCAATACACAGGTTCATTTGCATCTAATATTTAAGTACTATTAGAATGTTCTCTCTAAAATATTAGCTGCTCTTTTTGAGATTCCGTCCTAAAGTAGTGACATTAAATTTTGCAGATATAGTTGAAATTTTTAAATTTCTGAATGTTTAGATAATTTGCCCATGGGGTGTTAGACATGATGATGACATTTTTTTCACTTTACAACATATTTTTATTTTGTTAGTCTCCTTTGATAATAGCCTGTCTGGCTAACATAGTTTAAACACATGCTTCTTTATTTTTTTTATTACTAAATAGTAGTATTTACTATATATCTCCTTCCAAAATGTTTTTTTATTTAAAGAAAATATTTTTGAGAGAATTATTAAACCAACAGCTTATACTATGCCCACTTAACAAGAGTCTATAGTTTTTCATTCTTTTAAAGATATGCTCATATCTTATAAAAATAAATCATATTATTCATAGGTAAAAATGGATATTAAGAAAAACTTTAATTTTTTCATTCGTTTTATTTTCTTGAGCTACTGGCTAAGAAAATGTACGTTTGACTTATTTGATTTACTTTTTTGTTATAGTAATTATTAAGCCATCTGTGTAATAGGACACTTAAGTAATACTCTTCATTAAAAAAATAAGTACCTATTTTCTGGGGTAAACTATCACTCGTTAACTTGGAATAGAAGAATCACACCATAGGTTTACACCATAGATTTTATTCCTTTCTCTTTATTGGTAACTGACTAAATGTCAGTTTTGTTTTGTTTTTAAATAGATAAGTACCACTACATTCTAATCTTAATCAAATTAAGAATGAAAAACTATTATTACTATGAATATATTCATTAACTGTGCTGTCTTGTCAACTTGCTGCTGAATCAGCCTGCATTGACATTCTTTGCCTTTCTGTGTCTTCTCTGTCTTTACTGTTTCCATTAGATCCTCCTACTACTACCACCCTTCAGCCTACAATTCAGTGGCATCCCTCAACTGCTGACATCGAGAATCTAGCAACAGAACCTAAAAAATTGCCCTTCCCATTGTCAACTTTGGCAACAATTAAGGATGACACAATTGCCACGATCGTTGCTAGTGTAGTGGGTGGGGCTCTCTTCATAGTACTTGTAAGTGTTTTGGCTGGAATATTCTGCTATAGGAGAAGACGGACGTTTCGTGGAGACTACTTTGCCAAGAACTACATTCCACCATCAGATATGCAAAAAGAATCACAAATAGATGTTCTTCAACAAGATGAGCTTGATTCTTACCCAGACAGTGTAAAAAAAGAAAACAAAAATCCAGTGAACAATCTGATACGTAAGGACTATTTAGAAGAGCCTGAAAAAACTCAGTGGAACAATGTAGAAAATCTCAATAGGTTTGAAAGACCAATGGATTATTATGAAGATCTAAAAATGGGAATGAAGTTCGTCAGTGATGAACATTATGACGAAAACGAAGATGACTTAGTTTCACATGTAGATGGTTCCGTAATTTCCAGGAGGGAGTGGTATGTTTAGCAACCACTAAATGTGACTTAACTAATGTACAATGTTCATTCATACTAGTTGATCATTTTCAGATTGTTCATACTTTTTCTTGAGGAAGAATAAGCTTTTTCAAGTTGATTTTCAAGCTTTTTATATTCTAATCTGACAAATGAAAATGTAAAATCTGAGTTCAGTGTATCTAAGCTGCTTTACAATTTTTTTTTCAATGCTGTACTACTGTCTCAAGATTTAAATTTTAATGCAGAGTACTTTATTGATCTGAGGCACACAGGTAAGAAGAAATGTCAACATTAAATGTATGAGTTATTTGGTACAAAAATTTAAAAAAAAAGGGAACTACCTTGGCATTGTGTATTAAATGTTTACCTAAGACTGTAATCTCAAGTATAATGTTTGTTTAACATATACCTCTCAAAATTTATTACCACTCAATGACACTGCATCAGAATTGACTATAAAACTAATTCAAGAAATATTTATATATATTTTTTAATATACAAAAATATTTAGCCTGATGGAATGGCTTTCCTTTTCAAACATTATTTTCTGAATTTCTATACAAATGAAATCTTTACCTCTGCATTTTAATGAGCCTTGCCATAATTACTGTAGAGTGGCTTTCAAAGATATTTTGTTGCACTAAAACTGTGGTAGTAAACTCAGTGAACATGATGTGTGGAAGAGCATAATTAGCTGGTCAATATTTTTGTCCAAAATACCTACAACAGTAATAAAATACTTGTCTTTCAAACATGATAATTATTAGTTTTTTCTTCCTCTTTCTGAGAAACAGTTCTTATGTTGTCATGTGAACATGGATTTTGATACATTTGGCAGTAGCCTTATTTTAATGCTTTATGTCCTAAACATACTGATAGAAATGAAAAGATGCAGCGAGGCCATTTCAGAATACTGAGGTACTAGTTTTAGAAATGAGACATTACAGCCGAGAATCTATAGAAAGAATATTCTGGACCATCTTGTTTTAGTTATTTAATGTTGATGTTATTTAAACGGGTAAATGTACAGAAAGAAAATTTAGAATAAACTTGAAAACATTGGATTTAACTAGAAAAATTTGAATTATAGAATCAGTTGGTAACACTTGCTGATGGATATTGACATTCATCTCCTTTTTCCTCCTAAGTGTATGTATGTATTTTAAGATTTTTGTTTTTACAATTAAAACTGGAAACACAAGGTTTTCTGTTTTTGTTTTTTTACGTATTTACATATATATTCCTTCAGAATCATGTATCTTTTGAGATAGATCTGTTACCTAAACTTCAGATGTGCTTTTTGTTTGTAAGGTAATTAAATTGCTCCTACAGTAGACTCTTATAAAATTGTATAATGACACTATTTTGAAGCCTAAAGAATAAGTTTTTCTATTGATAAGTCATTTGAAAAAGTGACTATTTTGCCAGTGCAATGAAGTTGAAGTTAGTAGGTGAGTCATAAATTAAATATATTATTTAGTTAATAAAAAGGCAAAGTAGTAGGTGCTTTTTAAACCCCCCCAACCAGCCCTTTCCCAATAATCATCAAATGTAAAAAATTTACAGGGCAAAACTCTAACAGGTTCATAGTATCTTGCAAATAGTGAAAGCTTTATTCTGAAGGATTATAAACTAGTTTTCTTCGTTTTGAGTGGCACTATTTTGTGGAAGTTAGAAACCTATTTTATTTCTCTTCCCAAATACTTAGTATAAGACTATAGCATCAGGTTAAGGATACAGTTAAATAAAGTTCACTTATATCTTCTTAAAAATGTCTGGGTTTTAATACGGTTAATCACTTACATACAGATACTACAACTTTTTAGTGCAAGATTTTGGAAGAAAACTTCCTTGATAAAACACTGTGATTAAAGTGACTTTATTTTTAATTTAAGTTTCAGTGAAGAGGTGGCCCCAAGGAAGATGGGTTTAAAATTTCTTACCATGAAAGATGTAAAACTGTGGTTTTTTTTAAAACCAAAATTTCATCTTTAAAATACAATGGTTTGAAATACTGTATGAATCTGATCAGAATAATCATATTTAGGATTCTATGTAAATCTCAACTGGAGTATAATCTGAAGGAAATTAGCAATGTATTTTAAGAAATATATTTCAAAAATGTAAATACTTATGAAATTTCTTTTACATTGTGGTTATGTGTTTGATTAGTTTTTTTTGTTGTTGTTCTTTTGTGTGTGTTTTTTTTTGGTGGGAGAGGGTGACCTGGGAAACCACAAGTGAGTATTTGATATATTCTGTATCCTTAATCCAATCATTTGGCAAACTGAAAGGTTTCTGCCTTGTTAAGAATCTGATACTAGGGCTTAAGACTTTGGGAAGCATTGCACTGTTGTTTATTAGAACTTTATGTATATTTACTGTACTTAGAAACTTGTTTGAAAACGTGAAGTCATTAAATAAACATATTAAGTTAGTTTTTGAATACCAGTGATATTCATAGCTATTTGACAGGTATATATAGAAATTCTACTATCTTGGAAAAAAAAGAAAGAATATTTGTACTATTTTTGGCAATATTTATATTTCTTTCTTATGGTTTGAACTGTTTTTGCATTGTTGTAAATTTACTTGAGAATTTTCTTTCATACTGGTTAAGAATATTTCAGTAATATAAGAATATTTCAATAATATAGTGAAGATGAATACAACTCTTTTTCTGCCCTTTTTATTAAAATGCATTGAATCTAAAGTAGACTAGGGGTTAATTTTAAGAGTGATATTTGAGAAGTACTTGATAGTTGAAAGATTTAGTATTTTACGATGTGCCTAATAGGGTTATTTGTTAAGTCTAATAATAGGAAACTATTAAGGTTTTTCAGTAGTCAGTGTTACTTCTAATAGCCATATATAGGAAAGTTTTATAAGATAACCCGTGGCTAACTATTTTGCATTAAGAAACTGTATGAATACAGTGTATAAGTACAGAAATTGAGAGAAATGTAGCCATTTTATATGTGAAACCATCTGATTTGAGTTTGTTTTTGATAAATACCACTAAAACACAGTATATTAACAAGTAAGTTATTTATGTATGAAAGTAATCAATGTAAAATATAAGGAAGGAATAAATGGTACCCATTTTGAATTTTTAATTCTAATAGGGGAGTAGATTTGAGATTGAATTGTCTTTCCTATCTACTTGTTAATTAGAAAATGCATCCTTCATAAAAAGCTCCTTTCTCAAAGTTTTCATATGTTAGGTTTGGATTTTTGTACCAGTGCTAAGTTTTATTTTCTTTTGGTTTGGTGGGTTTGTTTTTTTTTTCTTTTTTAACCAACCTGTGTATTAGGTGTTAGCCCCAATAGCCACACAAGAAATCTTTAAATAAAAGTTGCAAAAGTTCTTTAGAGGCATATTTCTGTAATAAGTTCATGGCTCTGTGTTACCTTCTTTGTCCTTATATTTACTGAAGTGTGTGTGTATATGTATGTGTGTGTTTGTATAATGGTCATGATATTTACTAAAGTGTGTGCACGTGTGTATGTGTGTGTGTGTAACCTAGTTCAGTTATCAAAATTTAATGTTTTGTGGGAATTAGAAACCTGTTTTCCTAAAACAAGACAGTAATATCAGGTTAAGGATAGTTGGCATTTCCTTTCTTTTGTGTGTGTGTGGCGGGGGGGTGGTTGGTTTATTTATTTATTTATTTATTTTCAACTTTTAAGTTCAGGGGTGCATGTACAAGTTTGTTACATAGGTAACAGTGCCATGGTGTTTGCTATACAAATCAACCAATTACCTAGGTATTAGGCCCAGCATGCATTAGATGTTAAATTTGATTTTAATTAACCATTTAATTCTCAATTATGAATTAACATTTTCCATAGTTATAAATTATCTTATCTCTGTAGCCCTAGCTGTTAAAACCCATTTTAGATGTTTTTGCTATTACCTTGGCGTAAGTCATATTTTATATATTAGCTTTCAGTTTGGAAGTAACACATTTTATAAGGTATTTCTTAAGTTGCCATTTAGTGTTTTTTACTTATTGCTTATTGTGAGCTATTTTGATTAGAAATGGCATTGCTGAAGGCCGGGCGTGGTGGCTCACGCCTGTAATCCCTGAACTTTGGGAAGCTGAGGCGGGCAGATCATGAGGTCAGGAGTTTGAGACCAGCCTGGCTAACATGGCAAAATCCTGTCTCTTACTAAAAATACAAAAACTAGCTGGGCCTGGTGGTGTGCGCCTATAATCCCAGCTACTCAGGAGGGTAAGGCAGGAGAATCTTTTGAACCCAGGAGGTGGAGGTTGCAGTGAGCCGAGATCATGCCATTGCACTCCGGCCTGGGTGACAGAGTGAGGCTGCCATTACTTGGAATTATTTATAATCACCGTGTGATGAATCACTTTGTTTCCTGTTTCTGACATTTTAAATTACATATTTGTTTCTAAACTGTTTTTGAACTGGGTTTTTCTTTGATAATATGCAGTTAGACTGGATTATTTTGTTCCCTTCTTGGTATCCTAATAAAAAATTCATGTATGAAATAGTCTTTGAGGGGTGTACACAGCAAACCAACTTTAGTTTTTTAAATTTTGTTTATATGTTTGTTTTTTTCTGTTATAGTTTAGTCATCTACTTTTTTATAAAGTACATGTGTGCTTTAACTTGACTACTTTGATTTGAGTACTGTTAGGTTTTTATCAAGACTTGAAACCAAACATTGTTTACAAAAGCTTTTGCCTTGTATTCCCTTAGGTATCATTTATTTTCTTGAACCTTGGTGACAGTTATGTTTATTTCAGTTTAGAAGGATAAAACATGATTCAATTTTGGGATATATCTTGTTTAATTTGCCTTTTAGTTAATAGCTGCTGTTTTTCTCTGGCTGGGTGCTAAACTGATTGAAAGTGACCTTTTAGAGCAATAACTTTAAAAGGTAATTTTCAAAACTTGAGAATAGTTCAGAGCCTCATTTCCTTATATGCAAAATATTGCTGCATAGACATGATACGCAAGTTGTACAGTCTCAGTTATGAGAAATATCCCAGAGAAAACCTAATTGTAAAGCAACAGTTTTATCTAAAAGCCAAGGGCAGGATCTAGGTGCCTTGGCCTCTCTTTAAAAAAAATAACAAAAAATCTCACTTCTTATTATGGAAAATTATGCAAAAACAGGACAGAATAATGAAATGTATCTCCATGTACTAGCTTCAGTTATCATCAATTCCAGTCTTATTTCATTTAGACCCTTACCTACATAATCTCTCCTGATATTATTTCATCAGTAAATAAATCAGTATATAGCTCTAAAAGTTAAGGACTATTTAAAAAATTAACCACAGTATCATTGTTACACCAAACGTTAGTAATAATTCCTTAACATTGTGTCAAGTGAGCATTCAAATTTCTAGTCATATGTGTTTTGTAGTTTTAATCAGGTTTTCCAAATATGATCCATACATGGTGATTGCTAGAAATATCTTTTACTCTGTTCCCCCACCCCCACTCCATTGCCCCTTGCAATTTATTTCTTAGAAACTGCTTCATTTGTTCTAAAGTTTTCCTATTTAAATTCTGTCATTTGCATCCCACACACATCCCTCTGTATTTTCTGTAAATTGGTAGTGATATCATGGAGGTTTAATTGAGGGCAAGATTACGTCACATAAAAGTGGTGCTGTGTTTTTCCATCAGAAAGAACATAATAATGCCTACTTTTTCGTGTGTTATTAGCTGCCATTTGGTGCTCGAAGCACAAATGGTGCTAGATCTATTAACCTGCTAGATCTATTAACCTTGTTATACCATATCATATACTTAGATGTCTTAATAATTGTCATGCTGCTTCCTATCAACTTGTATCTATCTACTATAACTTCACATCTTATTCTAGTTTTTATTTCTCTTCTCTAGATCAGTAAAAACTCCTTTGAGTGTACCTACAGTTCAAAATTAATATGTACTCCAATTATACATGTGCTACTATAGCACTTTGCTGCATGCATTATAAAATACACAAATTGGAAATTTTAGCTATCTGATAATATATTTAACATGTTAATTTTTTCTCATGAAAACAGATTTTGGGAAACAGTGTGATTGCATTTCATTTTAAAAGTTAACTTTTATTACTAAAACGTTTTTGGTAAAACTACATGATCAAATGTGTTTCATACATTTTTTATTTTCAATTTTATACTTTTTGATTCAGTGATTGAAAGGTCTCAATGAAGAGCCAAATATCCAGAACATAAAGACAAGCTCTAAAAATATTGGTTGGGATGAAAACTGTTAACATCCAAACAATGTATTTCTTCCATTTGAATCTATTTGTTTTTAGAGGTGGCACAAATCACATCTAAAAACCAAGTATCAGCATACACTGACCATGATGTGAGACCTTTCAGTCACTGAATCAAAAAGTCATATTGAGAAAATAAACATTAAAGGGTCTATTAAAAATGAAGAATGGGATTGTTTTGGGGAAAAATTGGTAATACAGTGATAAGTAGTATGGAAGCAAATCAAAGGTAGGAAGATAAGTTTGTAGGCCAACACATAAATCTGTGATGTCATCACTGAAGTTTTGTCGAAGGGCCTGAAGAGAAAACATAAGGCATTATGTCTCCATTTTAGATGTGAATTAGGTGTACACATATGTTTGAATAGCTTTACTTTAAAAAATTATTTGTGTTTGATAAAAAAAAAACTTTATTATCTGTAATATTGTGTACTTTTGTTTCCCAAAAAGTAATCAAACTCATTTCTTATATCTATATTCATTGGTAACTAGTTGATTTTTAAACATCTTCTCCAGAAGACATGTGCATAGTATCTTAGTTAGGGGCAGTAGCATACTCTTGTTGTATTGGGGAATGCTCTTTTTCTATTTTTGGAGATAAGTTTTCAGTGAATATGATTTACCATTACTACTGTGATAAAGCAAGCTAGTCTTTTTTTAGAAATGCACGCACCAGTCTTTTAATGGTAAATATTTTATAATTTTTGTCTTGTTTTCTGCCTCTTGTAAGCATGTCACTGCTCTTAGCAGAACATCTCTTTAGGATGATGGTAATGTTGTTTCATGGCATTCACTCAGTAAACTACCTTAGTGTTTAAAAATCCCATATTTATACATTTTGTCACTTAATTTTTTTCCTCTGTAGTGGTTTTGTTGGAATATGCAGTCTATGTAGTATGTATGTATTTATTTGGGCTGGGATATGGGGAAACAGTGTTGGGGCTAAATTCTCAGTTTTCATCAGAATACTTGTCCATTTTGACTAGGATTTATGGGGCTAAATTTCAATTTTCATCAAAATGCTTTACTTGAATACAAAAGATTTGTGCTCCTCCTTTGCATTCATACTGGTTTTCATCAACTGTTAATACCCTTAAATTATTAACACCTTAAGTACTTAACCTCTTTTGTTCTCAATTAGAAGAATCGGAAAAGAAAATATGGAATATATCCCATATGCATATTTAGCATAATCAGTTTACCTAAATAAAGTAAATTAGTTGGGAAATAGATTCATACCTAGTTTTTCCTCCATTTGCTCATTTTAGCACCTACCAGACTATTCTAATACTAGAAAGAGGTATGTGAGAAAGACAGGATACATATGATAAAGAATGAATGGAACCAGGTGAAATGAAGATGCCCAAATTAAGATAGAAGGAAGTGTGATATACATACAGTCCACTCTCAGTTATAGAATCCTAGAGCTAGAAATTATAAGACTAGTGTGATAGAATTGGAAAGATGGTAATTAAAATGTTTAAGAAATATCTATTTAGACAAGTATTCAAGTTATTAAAAATAGTATCTATTTAAAGTTGGAAATTAAGAGATTAAAAGTCTGCATTATGTTTTATTACAGAGCACTACCAAACTGCAGATTACTGCTAAAATTAAATGAAAGGTTTTCTTAGGAGAGATGTATAGTTTGATAAAAAATTTATAATGATCTCTAGATTTGAGAATCTTAATTTGGCCTCACTCAAAGAGTAACGTGAAGTTTTCAAAAGTAAGTTAGAAAAAAAACTATAAATAAGGTATTAACATTGTCATCATCAAAATAAGAACAAAAATTTAAATTCTGTACAGTTGGGCAAACATGATAGGCCGCCTTTAGCAAAAGAAAAATTTCCAAGAGAGGGTGACCTTGAGAATACCTTGTGTAGAGTAAATAACGTACTTGACAATGAGTTTTTTTTAATTTGTGCCATTGACTAGAGATGTATGACCTTGGTCAAATTGCATAACCTTAATAGTTTCAATCTACCTATTATTAAGGATTGAATAGGACTGTCTACTTTATGGCTATATTAAGTGGTCAAAACTATAATCTTTATGGTGGGGAAAATGATAATATAGATTATCCATAAGTCATCTCAAATCTCTGTCACATTTACAAGTGCAGGATAACATTTGACTGTACTGGGTTTCAGATATTTTGCTTATCTAGCACATATTCAAATAGAGATAGTGAGATTAGAAAATAGAGTAGCAATAGATAAACCGGGCTTGTATTAGCAAATGAGGGTCACCACGAGTGATTTAGTGGGTTATAGTGTTTCAGAATAATTCTGTATTTTTTTTTTACTATTTTTAGATTCTATTCATTGGAAACGTTATTGAAATGAGTGACTTGCACTTACTGTTGTAAGATTTTTATTTCAAAATGAGTCTTAATAAAATGAGCCATTAATAAATGTCTTTAGGATTGTTAGTATCCTAAAGACATCTTTATAATTTGAAAGAAAGTAAAACATTCTTTTTGGCAATCTAAACTACCATGTTAATAAAAACAGAATTGGAAAATACTTCTAAATATGTATTTATATGGGAATACTATCGTGGTAAGTAGGTGAAACGTGTTCCAAAACCAACAGTGCGAGTTCTGTAAATTTGCCATGTCTGGGTTCTAAGAGTTATTGCAGTTATTTAAGAGCCATGTGTGAAGATTGTGTCAATTTAAGTAAAAGTGGAGACCTCTTCATTAGTTTACATTATATATGTTAATGAAAACATTCTTCTCTTCGAACAAGGGGTAACAGTGGAGGCTTCTACCCTGCTCCAACCTATTTCTTTCTGTGTTTTCTACTGCGATTGAATGGTCTTGGCAGATTTAACTTCAGAACTGCAGTATCTTTATGTATAGAATGTTATCTCAGTATCTTTTTTTATTAGTAAGAAAGACAAAATCAGATGTGTGAAGGAACTTTGTAATTCATGAATCTCCACAAAATTTAGTTAATAGGTTTAATATAGTTGAAATTGTCAAAGTTAATACACGTAAAGATTGTTTTGTTATATTTCTTATATTTACGTTTGAAAATATGTAGTACTTGTAATAGTTTTAGTAGATTCCCTTATATGGGAGTTCATAAAACAGTGATTCAATTTTTTGGAAAAATGTGAAATGCCAACAGCCAAATAATGTTTTTTAAATCCTTTCTTACAAAAGTTGTGGTGCAGTTGGGAAAGAGAAACTGATATTCAAAAATGACATGTCTGTCGCTGGGAGATAGTAAGAATTTCTATTTATTGTAGTAGAGAAGCTATTTTTAGTGTATTTTGTATTAAATGTCCATGAATTAAGGGAAATTTTGTGCAAGTCCTGTTTTAATATTTATGTTTTAAATATTTTTCAAATCTTAAGATGTACAGTGTTAACTTTTTGACTATGTTTTTTTTTATCTGGGATATTTTCTGTTTTGCCCCTGAAAATTTTCAGTTTTGTTAATAGAGTTTTTTTTTAATTTTGATAGAATAAAAGTGCTAAATGTCTGTATTACGGGTTGTTTCTACTAGAGAATGCTGATTTTTAAAATTACCTTTTAGAGTACAAACTTAAAATTACTTTCATCTTTTTATCTTCTCTAGATACACTTTGCACATCAAGAATATATTTTCTTAGTGATGTTTGGGGATATTTACATAATTTTTAAAAAATTAAGCTTGTATATTAAAGTAATACAAGGAAGAAGGGTGGGTTTTAGCATAATGCCACTAAACTAATGAATCAAATTTGGGGTCCTCTAACCTGGCTGTTGAATAACATACTTCAGTCAAATAGTTTGCACATTGTAGAAATTAAGATATGCAATTTCAAGAATTATTTTTAAGATTATTTGAAAAGCTTAATTTTTGTTACTTTACAGATGTTCCATTTAAGCAGACCTCTTCCATAGCTGTAGCTGGAGCGGTAATTGGTGCTGTTCTTGCTCTTTTCATCATTGCTATCTTTGTGACTGTGCTGCTGACTCCTCGAAAAAAGAGACCATCCTATCTTGACAAAATGTAGGTAACTTTTTTGCCTTTGTTCAACTATGAATATCAGTATGTGTTAATCTTTATATTTACCTTTATAGATACTCATAAAGTTCTTAAGGGATAAAAGTAAGGTTAATGTTAGGCCTTTGTTAGATGACCCTAGTTTCATCAGATTATCTCAAACTGTATCTTGGTAAATGAACATTGTCTAGAGGTAAATTGCTAGAGGTAAAGAACAACTTTACATTTTTCACCTAGAGTGTATTAGACATCTTCCTAAAGGGTAACATATAATACTTTATGTTGTCCTGCCTTCTCAATAGAAATGCAGGCCTTTCGTCAAGTGGTAACCAAAAGACATAGAAAAATATCTTTGAAGGTTTAGTGGTTTCTTCAGATTGTATATGCATGTCTATGTATAGATATAACTTTGAACTATCAAGTTATTAAATACATTGAGTTTTAAAACTTTTTTCTTAAGAAAAGTACTTTTTTTTGGTTTGGTGAGTTATAAAATATACATCTTATTTAAAGAATAAGCAGTATTTTTGGCCTAGACATTGCAATAAGAGTTGTAAGGCAGAAATTGCACCTTGCTGTAGAATCAGATGACTGGTGTCTCAGTTCTCTTAATTCCATCAACAGCTTTGTTACTTCATCTGAGAAATATGAATAGTGCTGTTCCTACTACTTCACATGGTTGAAAGGAGAGTAGAATAAGACAGTATTTTATAAAAGTAAACAGTATTTTATTAATGTTTTTATGTTAGGACATAAGGTTGACTTTCAAAGAGTATGTTTCTTCTGTCTTCATAAAATCCTTTGTATATCTTTGCTTCTCCAATTTGGCACAATTCTAGCACTAGTCTTTGAATCGAAAACACTTGTGTGTTAGTTACAGCTCTGTCATGATCAAATTAGTACTATGACCATGAACAAGTAAGTTACTTTATCTCAATGAGCCTCATTTTTCTCACCTAAATGGCCTATGGCACCTTGGAGCTAGAAATTTGCTGCAATTTTAATTAGATAAGAAGAAATAATTATTTTAAATAAAGGATAGTAAAATGCTCTTTCAGTATAATGCTTGTGGGACTGGAGTGCTTCAGTCTTTCAAGAGTCACTAGCATGTGCTTAACTTAATCTAAATTCTGAGATTATCTTAGGCTTTTCTATAATTTTAAAAACATAGTTTACTGGTAGGCCAACAAATTAATATAACCATTTTATTTATCACTTAAGTTTTAATCATTTAAAATACTAGTTTATGCTCTTATATTGCCATTATGTTTGATTTACTAAGCACCAGTACTGAAAATGTTATCTGTGATCTTCAAAAGCATAAGAATATATTTATAAAATTTTGTAAAATGCAGAGAGCTACAAGGTATATTAAACCTATCTTTGTTATAAGTAAACAATATTTAAAATATATGAATATTGATTTTTTGATAGATCATATCACTTTGGAAAAAATAAATGCATTTCCTAAAAATGTAATGGCAGTTTTGTTTATTTCAGATGGCAAAACTTACAATGATCTGTAGGTTGAAAATATTACCTGGTGAATATTCTAAGAGTGCTAGAGCTTTTGAAAATCAGTTTGGAAGTATATCTAAAATAAAGTATAAACTTTTTTCATTATGACACTTTGGAGGAAAGATGACACCCATTTGACTATCTCTAAAATGTTGATGGATATAGTCAAATATTAAAATAGGCACTGCTTAAGTAAAGTCATATACTGGATTACTTAATAATTTCAATACTTCTATTTTAATTTCTTCTTTAAACATGATTGGTTCTACATATGGGAACCTTTAAAAACCAATGTTTACTTTTATTTTCATCTTTCATAGGTTAATGGCAATATAAGAAGTGAATTAAACATGTAGACTTGTAGATAATATGAAGAAAATATTCTCAAAACTTATGAGAACCTTGATTTTTTTTTTTGCTTTTTTTTTTTTTTCCTAAATCTGACAATCACATTTTTTAACCTTTGCAATGCAGGATTGACCTTCCACCCACACATAAACCACCTCATGTGTATGAAGAACGATCCCCACCTTTGCCTCAGAAAGACCTATGTCAGGTATGTGTTCATGACTACACATAAGATAATGTAAGATACAATAAAAAATACTAAGCCATTTATATTATTTCTTTCAAAATGTTGTTTAGTCATTATACATTAAAGATTACATAGCAATACCTAAGTTTTAACATGCTCAATCATTTCTCTGAAACATTTAAGAGATTGAATTTTGTCAACAAACAAGAAAAGTTATGGCTAGTACAGATAAGACAAATCAACATTACATTAGGCTTTTTATTAAATACTTGTTGAAGACATACTGTTAATACAGTTTTATTGACATACAGATTTATTGTAAAATAAAAAGTAGAAAACAAATATCTATTGAGTAGCATGAAGGGCTTCTTTTCCTTGGAGTGTACTGTATTTTATTCTATTTTGGAATCAGTGTGAAAGTATTGATTCAGTGCTTTTATCTTGTATTCTATACCTGTATTAATGTGCTGTACTTGGTATTTGGGAAAATTTAAACTATCAGAATATTTGAAGTCTTTGGTTCTCAACTTTAGTGGGGTTTTTATATTTGTTTGTTTTGTCTTTTTCTCTATCACCCGTACAACATATTGGATCTCTAAACCTGTACTGGGGTTTTATAACCTCTGGGGGAATAGTCTATAATACTTTCCTCCTAAAATATGTCCTGTGTCTTTAGCCTAAATAAGGCAAATCATTAGCCTATCAATTAATTGATTTAATTTGGTGGAAAAATTTTAAAGGAATGTTTCTGCCAACCAAGATGTTTTCAGCTTCTCTTCCTTAGCTGACCATATAGTCAGTCTACTGACCAAGCATGGGGCAGGAAGGACCATTCCCTGGCACGTGCACCGACTGTTAGCAGATGCTAGCTTTGTCATCTTGCACAGTTAGGTGTCCTGCTGGTGAAAACGTGCCAACTTTTCAGAACTCTTGTTCTCAAATAAAGAGTATAGTCTCACATCTCTTTTGGCAAATAAATGAAATAGACAAGTGGTGTGAAATGTCACAAAATTCTTAGCTGGAACTGTGTTTTTTTTTGTTTTGGGTTTGGTTTTGGTTTGTTTTTTTGCCAGTTAGATAACTGAAAAAGTAGCTCATTAAAACATTCTGTAATTCCTAGATGAAGTCGATCTACTTTTCATAATCAATTACCTATAGGTATTAATAGTTCTGTAAATTACCTATTTGCATCTTTTTTCAAATTTTTGGTTACTTTTTGAACTTTACTTCTTAGATTAAGGAACTCTGTGATGTGGATAGTAATCTTTTGTATTGTATTCATCTCTTATTTTTTAACCTTGTAGTGTCACACAGAAAATTTTAAGTTTTTATGTAGTAAAAATGTTTGTCTCTTTCCTTTTATTTGTTGGAAGTTGTGCCTTGTCTGAAATGGCTTTCTTCCATTTCCTTCTCTCTCCCTGAACTAGAGTGTAAAAAAAGTCTTAGAAAACTAATAGTTTTATGGTTTATGTTTCATTTTAATCTGAAACCGTCTTAAACTTGTTTTTTTCCCCAATGGGATGATCAGTTGTCCAAATATTTTAAATTACATGTAGTTTTGCATGGTTTGAGAGCACTTTTATCTTAAAATAAATTCTTATACATATTAGATGTGTTTCTGAACTCTTAATTCTGTTATATTGCTATGTCTTTCTCTTCTTAAACCAAGATATTGCTATTTCAGTTGTTTTATAATGTAATATAATTTGATATTCAGTAAATTCCCTTATCTCTATTCTTCCTTTCAAAATTTTTCTTGACTTTTCTTTTTCCTATCTACTTCAGAATTACCTTTCCAGATTCCATAAAAATTCTATTGAATCCATGAATTACTTTATTAAGAATTGACAACTTTACGATAATGTTATTTCTTTCCATCTAGAAACCAGATATAAGCCTCTGTTCTGGTGCTGGTGGTGGTAGTGGTGATGGTGGTGGTGGTGGTGGTGGTGGTGGTGGTATATGTATGTATGGTGGAATAAAGTCTCTTTTCTGTTATGTGCTTTTCACATTCCTATTAGGTTTACTTTAGGCATTTGAAGTACTTTGGTAGTCACTGGGATTTCTCTTCACCCTCCTCCCATGGATTTTTTAAGTTGGCTGTTATTAGCCTATAAAAATGCCTTTTAAAAAATATGAATCGTATATACAGCCTCTGTTATCAAATTTCTGATTCATTCTAATGGTTTTTCATTTTATTTTTTTGCATTTATTAGGAATATAATCTATTTGCTGCAAATGACGGTGTTCCATTTTATCCCTTGCATATTGTGATTTCTCAGGGGAATACATATGAGGGGTTTCCTTATGTTGTTCAGTTTTAAATCTGATATGAAATAACTGAACACTAGTATAGAATTTCCTTACATTAAAATTTTTGAAAACACTGCATTCTATTAATAATGCTGTTTTTTGGCTTTGAATTGGAAGAATTATAAAATATTGTGAAAAATGTTTTCTAAACCTACTAAAATGATCTAGGGAACATTTTCAGGAAAACATATTTAATGTTTTGAATATAATTGGATTTCTGATATGGGAAAATCTGAATGTAAATGTAAATCTTTTAGAATATTCTGTGTTTCAGACTAAAGTACCATTTAATCTTAGAAATCATGACCAGGAGGTTCCATAGAATGGATATTTATTTGACTCTATTGAGAATGATAATAGGAATTTCAGTCTAGCAGCAATATTATGGGGAATGAGGCTTTTGAAGTTATTTTTACAGTGCTGACATACCATGTTAATAAAAGCTTTTCAATTGTTTGAACTATCGTGAGATTTTCTCTTCTCTTTTCACAGAAGTTACTTGTCAGATGATGTTTGGTAAATTTTTAATTTTTAACAACCCTAAAACTGTTTCATGAACAGTATTTCATGTATAAGAATACACATATCAATTTTCATGACTTAAGATATTTGGTTTATATATACACAAATATATATATTTTTGTGTGTATGTATATTTGTGTATGTGTGTGTAAATTTTCTATGTGATGAAATGTAATATGTTCATAAAGTACTTGTATGAATGACACAGAATATAAAAAGTTTATTGATATGTTTTTAGATTCCACATAGCAACTAACCTTATGGAGCATTTTAGTTTAGTATTGAAGAAGTATTTTACTAATTATTTGAAGGCTATTGAAATAGTATTCCTTTTCCAACTAATGTATCTGTGTGAAGCTTTTTTTTTCTTTGTATACTTCAACTAAACAACATATTATGGTAGACTGAATGCTGTAGCACATATGAAAATCAAACTTTTCTCTTTTGACTCAGATACTGAAAGATTTATAAAATTTAGAAGATACTGTTTATATTAACATATAATAGGTGTCCTATTCTTTTTAAATGAATTAAATTTTTTTAAAACTCTTAGTTTAAGTGAATAACATAAATATAGCTAGCTATTACTCCTATAAACGAAAGTGCTTTGGGTTCTCAAAATGTAAAAGTTTATAAAGGGATCCTGGGGCCAAAAATTTGAGAACTCCTGTTGTAAACTGTAAGCAGTATGAAGGCAGGGATCATGTCACTGTTGTTTAGTACCATATTCTTAGTTCATAACACAGTGCTTGGCACATGTAAGTGCCTGATAATTTTTTTCTAAATTTGACAGATCAAAATTGTATATATTTATGATAAACAACATGCAATGCGATGTTTTAATTTATGTGGAATAACTAAATGAAGCAAATTAACTTATGCATTACCTTACATACTCTGTTATCAAACAGTTTTTGAATGGGTAGGTGAAGGAATTAAGCCCTTCTTTATATCCTGTTCAGTTTATGATCTGTGAAAATTTCTGTATCTTTATAATATCCATATCACAGGTACTATATTTCAGTATATTTAATGTCAGTGTCTATAATATCAGTGTATCAAGTACGAGATAGCAACATAAAATGTATGAAAAAGAACAGAGAAAAAGAGACTATGGAAATATTTTAAGATGTTAGCGATTATCTTTATAATAGACTTCTTGGTGAATATTATTTTTGTTATATTTTTCTGTAGTTTCTGTTTTTTCTGCAGTGCCTTCCCCTCCTCTGTAAGTAGCCTTTTAGCATAGGAAAATAGAGATCTATTTGAACACCTGAATCACCGGCCTGTAGTGTTAAATTGGTTATACTGGTTATACATTGTGTCAGCAATGTTAACTATCTGAAAAAACTGAATTTCTTTCCAAAAATTTACTATAGTATATTGCATTCTTTAGCAAATGTTTGTAAATATTCATGACAGTGTAGAAAAAGAATGTTTTTACATTTTTTGAGGTGTATGGTTAATACATACAAAACAATATAAAGAGGTATTTTCTAAGGTCTCATTCCCATTCCTATTTACCCTACCCCATCTACAGATAATCACTTTTATTAATTTATTTGTCTTGGTACTGTTTCTTTAAGCATAGACAAGAAAACACACACAAACATACTGAGGTGCATTTTTATTTATTTCCCCCTTGTATAAGAGGTAGTGTATACATACACCATGTTACATATCTTGCCATTTTCTCTAAAATATACTGGAGTTCTTTTATTATTGAGATGCAGAGAGCATTCTCATTCTTTTTTCTGTCTACATAGTATTGGAATGTGTGTATATTATATAGCTTGTAATGTCAAAAGATTTTAATAAACCAATGATGCTGTAATGAGTAGTCTGGTATAAATGCTCTTATGTTTGTATGCAAGTATAATCTGCAGGGTAAATTTTTAAATTTGATCTTGCTACATCAAACAATATATATATTTATAGTTTTGATAGATATTGCCAAATAATCCTCTATAGAATTGTACCATTTTGGACTTCTACCAATAATATTTGAAAATACCTGTTTCTCCACAACCTCACCAATAGTATGTATATGTATTGCACTTGATTGTTGCTAATCTGATAGGAATGGCAAGTACATATGATTGTAATTTTGCAATCTTCCTTTTAGTAGTTTCTGCATCTTTTCAAGTGTTGAAAGTGATTTTTTTCTGAAAATTGTCATTCTTTTGTCTTTTTATTTATTAGACAAAATTATGATGAACTTTTAAATGTTTTATAAGTAGATGTGAAAATATTTTGTTTTGATTCCAGCATGAATTGTATGTGCATTGTTTCATGATACCCAAATCTGGCAAAAACAGTTTAGTAAAGATGAATCATATATCCCCATTGGTTTATGTTATAAGAAGGTTAAGAAAAGCAAAACACTTATGCCTTGAGCTCAAATGTTACTAAACTTTGTGGTTTTAAGAATTTAAGTTCAAGAGATAAGTCCCTCCAGGTGTTCTGTTACAGTCAGGCCATATTTCATTTAAATCTTTCTTGAACCCATTCACTTTTCTACTCTGTATAGTTTCATGCATTTTCATTGTATCTTTTTAAATGTTGTTTTTCCAATACATCATTGCCATCTTTCAATAATAATTTTTAGGTAGGCTTCTTTTGTTAGTTATCATTGATGGTCTTATTTTTTCCCAAGATCTGAATATTTTAACATGTTTCCAGACACTACCAGTAGTTGTGATCTTTGAGATTAGGGAAGGGAGGAAAGAATATGATAGAAGAGTTAACAATTTTTTCCAAATTATAAGTAAGTATATGACTGAGTGTTTCTAGCATGGTATTCCCCTTGAGTAGAAAAAAAGTTTTAATCTTTCATATTGCCTTCAGTTAGTAAGTACTGGCAATTATTTAGACAAGTAGTGAAAGGATCGTTGGGGCTTATTCTACTCTGAGGTGGAAAATAAATTTTGTGATCAACAGAGCTTGGATAAAATAATGATTTATAAACTAATTTTAGTTGGAGAAGGCCCTTCAAAGCAAAAAGAAATACTATTTAAAAATCTAAATATCTAAACGTTTGTCAAGAATCATAAAATTAATATAAAGGAGATACAGTTTTAACGTGTAAAGTATAAAAGATTGATGTCTTTATCATATCAAAGCTTTTGCTATCTATCTTATAAATGAGAAAAAGATAAGGCTATTTTATGAGGTTTTATAGGGATTAGTAAACTAATATATGCTACATCCTTTGAATAATGCCTGACATACAGTAACTATTGTGCATCTGCGGTTGTTATTTAAAAAGAAGCCGTATAATTCTTGATAAAAATATTAAAGATGCTAAGCAGTTAAATTATTTCAATAGAAAAACAAAACTGATGCTACTTTGATTTATTTAAATTCAGGATATATTTCTTTTGGAAATACTGATACCTTTATTATAAGCTTAGTAGTGCTTGAAATGAAACTAGAATATATGGAATCTACACTTTTTGATTCATAATAGTGTTTTGATTTTCTTCTTTGTCATTTATCAAATAAATATTTCTTGAATATTTAATATGTGCCAGTACTGAGAATATGTAGTTAATAAAAAGATGAAAAAAATTGTGGAGCTTACATTTTAGTGATGAGTGGACAATACCTATGATGACAGCTTTCTTACTTTTTAAGAAGAGCTTTTTTAAAGTATAATTAGCACACTAAACTGCACACATTAAAAATGTAAATTGGGTATGTTTTACATACGCTGCTCTCTCACACACAATATACCTGGCAGATATCACCACAATCAAAATATTGCACATAGCCATCATTTCCAAAAGTCCTAGTGCCTCTTTGTAATCTCCCCACTCTAGTTCTTTACCAGTTTCTCTTTCATATTCTTGGGAAACTAACCACTGATCTGCTTTCTGTTGTATATTAATTTACATATTCTCAAATCTTGCACAAATTTTATACAATATGTTCTCTCTTTTGGTCTTGCTTCTTTCACTTTATATAGTGATTTTGAGATTCATTCATGTTGTATTGATCAGTAGTTCATTCCTTTTAGGTAGCTATAATATACTACATTTTGTTTATATATTTATCTGTTGGTGGAGATTTTTGTTTCCAGTTTGGGACTATTACAAAGTTGTTATGAACATTTTTGAACAAGTCTCTGTGTAAATATATGCTTTCATTTCTCTTGGGTAAACACCTAGGGGTAGAGTGACTGGATCATATGGTAAGTGTGTATTTAACTTTCTAAGAAAATACCAAACTGTCATGTTAAGTGATTTTACCATTTATGTTCCTATCAGCCATGTGAGTTGCTTCATACCCTTACCAATACTTGTTATGGTCAGACATGAAAAATTTTAGATATTCAAATAGTTGTTTGGTTGTATTTTATTTAAGTTTAAATTTGTATTTTTCCTAGTTACTAATACGTAGAACATTTTTTCATTTGCTGGTTTGTCATCAGTTTACATTCTTTGGTGAAGTATCTGTTTAGACTTCATTTTTATTGGATCATTTTCTTAGTTATGAGTTTGGAGAGTTCTTTATATATTTTAGATACCAGTCCTTTGTCGGCTATATGATTTACAGATATTTTCTCCTATTCTCTTGCTTATCATTCTCTTTAACAGTGACTTTTTTTTTTTCTTGATACAGAGTCTTGCTCTGTCACCGGGCTGGAGTGCAGTGGTGTGATCTCGACTCACTGCAACCTCCACCTCCCAGGTTCAAGCAATTCTCCTGCCTCAGCCCTCCGAGTAGCTGGGACTATAGGCACGCACCACCATGCTCAGCTAATTTTTGTATTTTTAGTAGAGACGGGATTTCACCATGTTGGCCAGGATGGTCTTTATCTCTTGACCTCGTGATCTGCCTGCCTTGGCCTCCCAAAGTGCTGGGATTACAGGCATGAGCCACCTCTCCTGGCCAACAGTGACTTTTTAAGAGAAAATCTTAATTTTTATGATGTTCAGGTTATATGATAACCACGTAGTGCCATGCTTCTGTCTCTGGAATGAGGGTGTGGAGAACCTAATTTTGTTGTAATTTTATTTAATCAAAACTTGATTGACTCATGAGTAAACAGAAATAAGGAACCATTGAAGTTAAATGTGGTAAGCCAAGTACAATGAAATTTCCTCGTAATTTCAGAGCGTCTAGTAGCTTTCTTTATAAAAGCATTCATGTTTATGTATTGGGAGCAGTTTATTTGAACAAAGAAGTCTAGACAGAGAGCTGAACTATTACAAATGTTCAGAACAAAGCAACTAAATTGTTGTCAAAGAATGGACATATTATTTATGAATTAAATTTTACATAGCCAATATCAATCTAATTTTACTTTGAATTTGGCCATTTAATGTTGATTTTATTCTGGACAGATGGTTTTGTTGAAGTTCTTTTGATATGTTAAAAATAGAAAATTGGTCTACATATGGACTTTTGAGAGAATAACATCAATGATACATTAAGATAAATGTCACTCGTATGTCCAGACTTAGTGTTCATTCGTTTATTCAGTAAATTGTAGTAAGCATTGCTCAGTGATTTTTTTTTTTTTGACTTCTCCTTTAAAGTAGATTGAATGATAGAGCACTTGGCTAAATTACGGCTTCCCTAAATGGAGAGTTGTCCAAGGTAGCTATCTTCATATTGTGACATGAGCAATGCCAGCGAGACCTCAGTGCCTGCCTTCCTTCCCAGGATTAGAGATTAATAATATCTATTACTACCTGTTTACATTAAAATACCAATGGGGAGACTATCTCAGGCTATTGATTATTATCAAGACACTCCTTATGTATTAGCACAATAATCTTATATCCTAGAATGTTTAGGATTGTCCTGATTTCACATATTTATGTTCTAGTGCCAGTATGTATTTAAGTCCATCTAGCCCGACTTTGAGTTCCTAAATAATTATGGTGTTATCTTAACCCCTGTGATAGTGATTCCACTGAAAACATGACTTTTCTTTTAGACGTTTATCTCGTATCACCAGCCCTCACTGGTGCTTAAAGCTGTCAGTACTGTGAAAGTGTCTTAGAACAAATTTATTGAATACTTAGCACACTTTTGTTTTTGAATCTATTCAGATGCCTTAAATAAAACGAAATTAGAATTAAAATTTTCATTAAAATGAAATTTTTATTGAGAAACATCTTAAGTTTGAGGAAGACATGTTAGAATGAATTAATTTAAATGTTTTAAAAGAGTTCATTGGTTTAAAAAAAAAAAAGACCATAACTTTTTAAATCCTACAGTTTTGAAATAAGTTAGAAACACTAAATGAAATTCAAGATGCATTTTGGTTTAGAAAGATTTTAAATGCCAAAAATTAAGAAATTTTTAAAAATAATTGAATAAATGGAGAAACATTCAAAAGGATTTGTTTGGGAGAAAGTAGTCATGACCACAGTTTATTCTTGGTTGAGCTGACCTTAGTCATTTGACCTGCAGCCACCAAATTATTTCATTTTTTGAGCATGGGAATTTTTAACCCCGTTTGCCTTGGCAACCTGTCAGGTAAGTTTCCATAGTAACCAAGCTACCATAGTTCAAATTTCCTGTTCCTAGGCATGATAATAGACACAGTTACCTCTCTCTTTGCCCACAGACATGTTTTCACCACTGGTTAAATTTGGTTGTGGCATGATTCCAAATTTATTTTGCTGATTTCTTGGCACGTATTATCAAACCAAGATTTTATCCACTTAGTTTTTTGTATAGTAACATCCCATTATTTGATTTATTGATATTTCTTAATTGGGAATATGTTCAAGGCAAGCAGTTAGCCAGTTGGTAACTCCATCTTTTTAAGTATATATCACTTGCTACTTGGGAATCTTACCCCAAAATAACATGTGCATTCTTGGGCATGTAAATTAAAATGTAAATTTCAAATTCAGACAAAACAGCATTTTATTATTGAAAAGTTAATAACACCCACTGTTTTAGAGGAGGGGACCTATCTGTAGTGGTACTTTAGTTTGAATAATTGATACTGCTTTACAAACATTTTTCAAAACTCATTAGGCCTGTTAAAATTATGTCTGTATTTACTAACGTCACAACTGACTTTCGTTACCTTTGATAGCAAAATACATGTGTTACACATTCATATTCAGGATCATTCTTTATGATGAGTTTCCATGACAACCAAACAAAAAACTTAGAACTTGAAATATATTAAGTTCTTTTAGGCCTACTTTTGGTTTTTCAAGAGATCCAGCTTGAGTTTATTTAACATAGTTAATTTGTCTGTTTTTCCACAAAGTCAAAGTCCATGATGATTTCTTATTGTTCCATTGATTGGGGAGTGTAGTTTTTCTTTATAATTTTAAAAAACAGAACTAGAACTGCAAGGTGAAGGTCACAAGTGGATAGACTTGAATACTCAATATAAAGATGACATTTCCAATAATTAGGTTTGTCTGATAATGGGGCTGATACCTTGCAGAGTAATACTGACATTGTGTATTGGACTCAGCTGTTGTCTGTTGTTCTCGCTTATAGGAAGCATTTCTTCATTGGGAATAAAGTTAAGTTTTAAGGCCCCTTCTAGTCCTACTACATCTTGACTCATTTTCTTCACCTGGGAAAATAATTTCTACCCCCTGGTGGTAGATTGAAAAGTAACATTGGTATTACTTGAAACCAATGTTCTACATGTGATTCTGAGTGTGACATTTAACTATACAGTTGATTAGCCAGCTACTGGGTCATTATAAAAACACAATAGAAGTAACAAACACGATTCTGTAGATGTTTTCAAGTTTCATTTTAAGAACTCTTGCCAATCCAAATATTGAATTTAGAAAACAATGTAAACAAAAATTAATTTTTTTGCTTTTTTAAAGAATATTTTCTTCTTAAAAATGTGAATTAAACATTGTCTTATAGTTGGTTTACAGTGATGACTGTTTGACAGCTCACATAGATACTAGAAGCTTAAAATGCACTTCGAATGATATCTTTACAGTAGCTTTAACCACAATATTAGATGAGATATAAAACTTGCTATCTGTGGAATCTTTTTTGTATGTAAGTAACTTCTGAAGAATGAGAATCGTTAAAGGCCTTTAAAAGGAAATTTTTAGCTTTATGATGATTCCTATTTTAAATTTATTGGCACTTTACAGAAGGTAATAATCTTGATTTCAGATGTTTGGCGGGCAATAATTCTTTAGACTATCAATCCTGTTTATGAAAAGAAATGGCATGTAAATGTATTTGTTTGAAACCTTTCAAATGCCTTATTATTGATGTGTGTGTTCCCATGGAAACCACAAATACCTTTTTAGAAAAATGATGTAAAATAGTAGCTTTACTTTTAAGTAGAACCTGAGAAATAGCAGGCTGTATTTAAGCAAAGGTAGTTACAAGTTGAATAATTTTACTGTTATTTCCCATTGAGATATGAACTAACTGTATGTATAATTTTTAAACCAGGTGTGTGTGTACACATACATACAGACAAAACAAATTAATTGTACCAGAACATAAAAACATAAAACTTAAAATGATAAGTCAGACTTCATTAAAATTAAAAACAATAGGCCTTTGAAAGACACCATTAAGAAAGCAAAGGCAAACAACAGACACAAACAAAATTTGCAACAGCTGTATCAGACAAAAGACTTGTTTCCAGAATATATGAAGAAGTCTTAAAACTCAATAGGAAGACCACAACCCAGTTTTTAAAATGAGTAGACTTATTTAGACTTTTTGTCGAAGAAAATGTACTAATGGCCAATAAGCACAGAAAAAGATACTCAGCATTATTAGTGAACAGATAATTACAAGTTAAACCACAGTGAACTGCCACTGCACATCTGTTAGATTTGCTAACATTAAGAAGACTGACTCAACTAATTGTTGGTATTATAATTAGTAACTTCCAATTTATTTTTTGTAAGTCTATTTTTATATTTGCTTATAACAATTTATACTTAAATTTATTATTTTCCATTTTTGCTCTAATAGGTTTATATTGTTTTCTATTCTTATGTCTCAAAATACTGCAAGTAATTGTAAGTCCAAACATCAAAATTGTTCTGAGGGAATATTCCTTCACCTCCACTCTTATTTTAGTTCTTGTATACAGGGATTTATAATGAACATGGTTTTTGCCTCATGAAAAGTGACTCGACTTTATATTTTTAAAGTCTTCAATAGCTGAGTAATCCTGTCCTTGATGGTAATTTTCCATAATGAACTAATTGGAATTAATTAAGTAATCCACTGTACTTTTTTTTTTTAAGTGAGGAATGTGATATTATGAGTTACCTAACTTGACAAGAGAGAGAGTTGTCAGGGCAGTACATGGCAAGTGTGAGTCATTGCCCTGGAGTTGAAAACACCATTTGAGGTCTCAAAGCTCTGTCTTCTACTCAAGGCAAAATTTCCTATAACATCACTCCTAAAAGATCATCTAGCTTTCAACTTAAAACACTTTATGATGAACAATTTTACTACCTCATGAGATAATCATATTTCTTTTTTGGTAGGCCAAATTGCTAACAAATTAGAAATCTAGCCTCTTTTCAATTTAACTGGTCCTGATTATTCTCTCTATAATTTTTTAAAATCTCTTAAGCATTTTAAGCTACATTTATTAAGAACATAAATTTTTTTAAATCCACTTTTTGTACATACCTTAAATGTTTGTAATAATCTTTCAGGAACTGTTTTGTAGCCTTTCAAATATTTAAAGATCTCTGACTTGCTCCCATTATTTTCTTTAAACCAGCTTGAGTACTCACAGTGTTTTTAACCATTCCTTACATAATGTAGTTCATCTCCCCTCCCTGGTCCCTCTGTTTCATCAAACTCTAATACTTCTCATGAAATGTGTTGTCTGTAACAAAATAGAATATTCCATGGTGGTAACTGCCAAATGAATTTATAAACTTCTCTTTTCTAATCCCTGTACTTCTGTTAAAATTCTCTGCTTCCATTTCTGTATGTATGTATATATATTTCACCGCCACCTACCTTCTTAATATCTTAAAATCCCTGTCAATTCAAACATCTTCCATACAGATATATTCATTTTGTCAACCTAATTGTGTTTCTCTCCCTTAAAATTAACCTTTATTTTAGAGTAATCTTCCTTTATTGCCAGTTTTTTTTACAGTAAATTTTCATAAATTTTGATTTTTCTAGTGCTCTGAAGTGATGTGAAAAATGGGAAACCAAAGTGATAAGACTCAAAACAACAGGAAAACGAAATGACAAAACCCAGTTGGATTATCAAAATCAGTTATTATTATATCCTTTTCTTTGTATTAAAGACAATATCCTGCTATTTTTACCCATGTTTCACATCAACTCTTTTTTACATGATTTTTTTTTACTTTATATAATTCTCCACTGTATAGATTTGTTTTCTTTTTGTAGCCAAAGTAATGATCATATATTTTCTAATTTTAAAAATTATTTCTAATGGAAAAATTGGAGCTAATGGGAGAGAAAAATAGAATGGAGTTTAGGGAAGATGAGTTTTTGAGAACAGAATTAGAGAATGAATTTATATCTCTAATAATCTTGAAAGTAAGGATAAGTGTGAAGGTATGGAGTAAAAGTAGAGTAGGGAAAAATGTTAGCTATGTATCAGCTTCTAAAGCTTTTCAGACACAACCTGGAGACATAGGGTATATTATACTAATGAGGTAGTTAGAGTTTCTAACAAATTGCTGTTCCAGGGTATTAGTCTGGCACCACATCCACCTTGTTTCTGGTTGTTTAATGCTGCCACTTGGCCTTTGTCACCGCAGAGTGCCATTTATTTAATTTAACCCACTGCCGTGCTTAGGCCTACAGGGAATAGCCACCAGTGAGACCTCAAGGTTGCCAGATCTTCCCTCATGAATGTATTTCACACAGAATTGGTAAAGGGAATGTTCTCATGACCTTCTGGAGCAGGGGTCCCCAACACCTGGGCCGCAGACCAGTATTGGTCTGTGCCTTGTTAGGAACCAGGCACAGCAGGTGATCAGGGACTGCCTGGCAGCAGGTGAGCTGCAGGAGAGTGAGCATTACTGCCTGAGCTCCACCTCCTGTCAGATCAGCAGCAGGATTAGATTCTCATAGGAGCACAAACGCTGATGTGAACTGCGCATGCGAGGGATCTAGGTTGAGTGCCCCTTGTGGAACAGTTTCATCCGGAAACCATCCCCTGTACCCCAATCTGTAAAAATTGTCTTCCATGAAACCCATCCCTCATTCCAAAAAAGTTGGTGATAGCTATTCTAAAGGACAAAGTAACAGGTGATTAAACAGATCTTACATAAGATAAATCCACCTTAGCATTTGATCTCCTTAAGCATTTGGATTCTTTCTTCTACAGTACATCAAGTAAGTTCTAGAATTTCACCTTCATTTAGTGTAGTCCACCTTTGGGCCTGGATTTCAGCCAGCCAACCAACCTGTTGGAGCCACTGCCAGCCACTCTAATACATTGAATCTAGAATCTCAGCATATCTGTATAAACAAATTTTAAGTCAACATTATGATCCTTCCATTCTGATCCTAACCCCTTAGGATCCCTTTCCATGTATATTCTTAAGGTTTCTGTCTCTAATTTGGCAATACCTTGTGGAGTTTTTTTTGTGTGTGTGGAAGATCACTCTTTGTGATTTATTCCCTGGGTTAAATAGATCTCAAAAATTAAACACTGCCTTAAAAAAAAAAAAAACAAAAAAAACTCACCCCAGTCATATGCAGTTAAAACAGTTGACACTTACATCATTGATATGGTTTGGCTGTGTCCCCACCCAAATCTCATATTAAATTATATTTCCCATAATCCCTACATGTCATGGGAGGGACCTGGTGGGAGGTAATTAAATCATGGGGTCAGTTATTCCCATGGTGCTGTTGTTCTGTGGTAGTAAGTTCTCATGAGATCTGATGGTTTTATAAGGGGCTTTTCCCCTTTTTGCTAATATGAAGAGGGATATGTTTGCTTCCCCTTCTGCCTTGATTCTAAGTTTCTTCAGGCCTCCCCAGCCAAGCAGAACTGTGAGTCAATTAAACCTCTTTCCTTCATAAATTACCCAGTTTCAGGCAGTCCTCTATAGCAGTGTGAGAACAGACTGATGCAGTCAGGCTGCCTAGAAATCTCATAAATTCACCAATTCACTATATATATAATTTTGTTTACAGCACCACAGCCAACAGTGTTGTTAAATTTTCTCCCACTATATAATAAGGATTCCCTTTCAGCTTCCAATAATATTTTCCTGATCTTCCTTTAAGCTTTTACCAACAACTTCCTTGAAGGTCATCAAGCTTCTATCAGCTGTCCAAGGCCTTTCCAACATGTTCCTGTAGCCTGGTCCCAAAGCTGTTGCCACATGTTTTAGGTTTTGTTACAGCAGCACTCTACTTCCAAGTGTAAAAATCTTTTGGCTTTCTATTGCTGCATAACAACTAAAACTTAGTGGCTTAAATGAACAGCAGCCATTTTATTACTCTCTCTCATGATTCTGCAGTTGACAAGGTGCTTTGTGAGAAGCCCTAGGCAGCTTAGGGTTTCTCACAAAGTTGCAATCAGATGGTGACTGGGGCTGTAGTCATCTGAATGCTCATTCATTTGTTTGGTTCCTGAGATAACAAAACACAAACAGATGGGAGCTGGAACAGTTTATACTCCCACTGCCCAAGGATCTCTTTCTTTATAGTCTTTCTCCATGGTCTCTCCAGCTTGGTCGCTTCCCAGTAGCTAGACTTCTTAGATGGCAGCTCAGGATTCCTGAGGTGCATGTTCCCAGAGAGGGAAGCAAGTGAAAGCTGTGTTACCATAGGATTTCTTCCATCATACTTTAATAGTAAAGCAACTACAAAGGCCTACTCAGATACAAGGCAAGGTTCTATAAACTCCAATTCTTAATGGCGGAGTATCGGTATTCTGGAAAGGCTGTGTGACTAGAAGTAATGTAGCAGTTTTTCGAAAATGCAATCTGTGTCCTTTGTGTGTTGTCATATATCCAGAACTTTTTGAAACATAAAAATATAAAACTAAAATTCAGGGTAAATATCAATATAGGTCAGTAAATCTTTGCAAGGTTTGTAATGTCACTTTATAATTAACTTACATTATATTTGCATTGTATTGTTATACATCATTGGCTGGTCATAATATCTGCTGACCAGTGAAAGACTTAAGGCAAAATTTTAATACTAATAGGAAGGAATTAATTAGGGAAGGCTGTTTGAGGGAAGATTCATTTTATAGATGGTTATTTCATTAATGAATATTTTTGTCACTGATTTTTTTTCTTTGTGCATTGTCATGACTGTAATTACTTGGATAAATAATATTTTGAGAAAGAGGGTTTCCTAATTTTTATAAATGGATAGAGCAGATCTATAAAGTAAACAGACAATTCAGAATCAGGAAAAGATTGTCCAGTGAAAAAATGAAACATGTAAGAGCTGAGAATACTATCAAAAATCTGAAAAAAAAAATCAAATAAGAAACAAGAAATACTATTGGTGAAAGCAAAAGGAAACTTAAGTCCAGAAGAAAAGTACCAAATGTGCAAAGTATTTGTATTTCATAATTGATATATTGACAATTAAATGTTAGTGAAATTTTTAGAATTAAGATTTGAAATTAAGATTAGCAAAATACCATTGTTTTAAGAGCCAGTTTTTGTAAATCTTTACCTTGTATCCATTTGTCATTTTTTAAGACTCTAGTTACCAGGATACAACATTTATATCAAATGTAAATATTTAATTTCCTCAAATATAATTACATTAGTTAAATATTTAGATGCTATACCTTGAAGCTATTTCCGATGTGAAGTCTTTCGGCTTTATTTCTCTCAACTGTAGACTCTCATGCCCTTCCCTGGTTTGTATAGTCAGCCTTCAAAGGTAGTTTTTTCCTCATATTACTACCATTAGCAAATACTGTGACTGAAATATATGACCATATGTTACATATTTTCACGCTTCCTTAACAAAGTACCAAAAACTGGATGGCTTAACAACTGAAATTTATTCACTCACTATTTTGGAGGCAGAACTCTCAAATCAAGGTGTTGGCAAGGTGTCTGAGGTCCTGAGGGAAAATCTTTTCCATGCCTCTCTTCTAGCTTCTGGTGGTTGCTGGGAATCCTTGGCATTCTCTGGCTTATAATCGTTACACGGTGTTCTTCATCTCTATGACTGCATTTTCTTTTTCTTCCAAGAACACCAGTTGTTACATTAGGGTCCACCGGAATCCAGGATGACCTCATTTTAACTTATGATATTGGCAAAAACCCTGTTTCTAAATAAGGCCACATTCAAAGGTACCCGGGATTAGAACTTAGACATAACTTTTTGGAAGACACAGTTCAGCACACACCTCCATGTAACTCAGGCACTAGACTTATGCCAAAGACGTTTAAATGACAAGGTATTTCATGCCTGTTTCATCTTTTATTGTCAAAATTTTACTATTGAAACAGCTAAGCTTAACTTTAATCAGAATGCAGATACTTTTTTAACGACATTCTTTTTGTTGTCCACATTATGGTACTTTAACTGATTAAATTCTTCAGCCAAAAGTTGTTCACATGACGTTAGATCTTTATCACATAGAGAATGAGATGTGTTTCTTCAAAATGGCTTCCCTGAAAAACACCAGAATATGTATGAGTAGACAAAATCTTTGAAGGAAATATAAGGAGGAGATGCAACCTGCCTCATACTGCCTGAGTATGGTATGGATTTGACAGACTAGCCATTGACAGAGCACAAAGGAAGTCCTGGTTTTCCCAGAGGGCAAATTTGGATGCTTCACCGTGCCTATAACATTTAAAAAGCCATCACAGATAAGTAACTTGGCTACTTTGCATAAGCATCACTATTCCATAAGGTTATTAGTTGCACAATGGAAGGCTATAGTTATAGAATAATGAATTAGTAATGATTAAAATACTCTGTTTCAAAAACAATATTTGGGAAATTACCTGGTCTGAATTGTAGCCAAATATGAATAAAATAAGTGAAAGATAGATAGCCGAATTCCAGCAGTAATTCAGAAACCAATAACCTAAACCCATCCTCCAAAAAAGTTTTCCTTAGCTGCTAAATGTGGCAAAATTAGGTACCTCTTCCCTCAGTCAGGATAGGCTTGGTTATGCTGCAGGAACCAACAATCCTCAAATTTCAGGGGCTTAAAACAACAGTTTGTTGCTACATGCCTGAGGTCTGCTGCAAGTTCTGGTGATGCTCCTGGGCAGCTCCTCTCCATTTGCCAATTTAGAGTTGCAATTTTATGTCAACATATGCTTCCATAGTCACTGGATGGGGAAAGGAAAGCTGGAGAATTAAGCCCCAGCAATTACATATGTGAAGCTTTAAGTGCTGTCTTGCCTTCTCCCATTCTGTTGGCTCAAGCAAGTGATATAACTTCAAGGCGGGTGGATTATATAATCCTCCCAAGTACCTAGAAAGAGGGAACAACATGCCAGTGAACAATGTTACGTCCACTGTGCTCCTTTTCTGATCCCTGTCCACTTTTTCTTGTGACATGATACAAACCAAAGAGAAGAATGAGCAGCAAAGAAATTGAATAATCCCCAAACTAAACTGAGAATTATCTACCTATTTTGTTTGTAGAACCTGCAGAAGTCTCAGATAGGACTACATTAGCTATTTCCTGAGTTGTAATTAACACTAGGAAATCAGCCCAATATAAATGAATTTATTATATTATCCTGTTTTCTGTGCCTACTTGATATTCGTCTAATTTGAGATCTGGGATTAATCTAGATTAAAGTCTGCCTTTAAGAGACAGAACTCCTGGGTGCTGCATGAATATGGATTCTTAGATGTGTATAAACATTGCCTTTGATAGTCTTGAGGGAAAAGATATTCACTTGACAGTAATGAACCAAAGCTTTTGGTCCATTGCTTTTGGCTATATCTCAAGCCTTAGTAATCTTTCTGTTTAGTATTTGTATCACTAAAACTATATATACCATATGTATGTGAATGCTTGTAATGTGGGAATAATATATAAGTAGTAAATAGTGTTTATAATATTTACTATAGATAGATAGGTAGGTAGATAGATTTGCACCCATAAATGACTGAACCAGATATACACGTAGGTGGGTATTTGAGCTAAGTAATTTTTGCATTTTGTAGCCACATTCACTTTGTAAAATTGAATGTCAATTAGAAGTGAATTCTTGCAATGAATCAAAAGATATTTAAAGAGATAACTACATCTGGAGATATTTCTACAGCTGGGAAATAGTTCAAGAATAAAGAACTAGCAGACTAGTTGGTTAGTACTATTTTAAGAGAGGCATTAGAATCAGCGTTTTCAGCTGGAAGGGACCTCAGAAAGCACATTATCTAACCCCCTTTCCTCTTTTACGTACGTAATTACTATCTAAAACAACATGCAATTTCTTCTAATATTGAGAGTTGTAATAAGACACTAGCTGTTCCTGAGTGAAAGTGCTTACGCTAGCCATAAATAGAAGAATTAAGTGAGTTCCTCTTCAAAACTGACCTATTCTTTATATTTGTTGTTATAATTACAAAAACAAATAAAAGCTCAATTTTAGTATAAAAGCTGGGTGCATTGTAGATACAACTTTGAGTAGGTTGATGAAGATAGTGAAAATTAGTCTGAATTATGTGAAATAATGAGAGATTAAATGCTGGGGACTGGCAGGTAAATGGGCATTAGAAACGGTGGAGGTGAGCAGTCTCCTTTGCTTCTGGTATTTTTGTTTCTCCCTATGTATCAATTTTATATACACACATCTACTCCAGGGTGACCAGAGAGGCTACACACATCAGTATATGTATCTGGTCATTGGGAAAAAGCCCCCTTTTTGCAACAAACAGATTAGGACAGTATTCTAATCTTGGCAACTCACTTTTATTTTTTGTATATTACGTACCAGCCTCTGTGTTGGCACTCCATACCGGTTGAGTATCCCTTATCCAAAACACTTGGGACTAGAAGCATTTTGGATTTCAGATTTTTTTTTCAGACTTCAGAATATTTGTATTGTGCTTACCAGTTAGTAGAGCATCCCTAATCTGAAAATCCAAAATGCTCCAAAAAGCATTTTCTTAGAGTGTCACGTGAGTGATCAAAAAGTTTAGAATTTTGGAGCATTTTGGATATTCAGCTTAGTGATACTCAACCTGTAGTAACCTTGGATGAATAGCCAGATAAGGGGAAAAATATAACATGCTAGAAATACAAAGAGCTGTGGTAATACAGAGGATATGATAGAGTCAAAATTCTAATTAGTTATCTGTGAAAACTTTGCACAGAGAGAGAGTAATTTGAAATAGTTTTTTAAAATAGGAAGAATTTTAGTAGGCGGAGAAGCAGCAGCAGACATTCCCAGGAAGAGCAAATAGGTGAGCAGAGACAGGGAGACAGGAATAAGCTAGATATGCTCACCCACAAGCATGTGGCTACACACATACATACACAGACCTCCTAGCCCCTTTCCCTTTTATATCTTCCTCTAGTACTTATTATTAACATTATATATGTGCGTGTGTGTGTGTATGCACACACATTTTTCTATCAGAATACATTAGAAAAATATCCTCCCAAGTACCTAGAAAGAGGGTATATAAAACATAGTTATATTTATATATATATACATGTATTTATATATATATAAACATGTATATATATATATATATATATATATAAACATGTTTTACATATATACATATATATGTTTTTCTATCCTATTAGACTACATTAGGACAGGGATTATTTTTTTGTCAGCACTGGCCTGTCTTAAGCATCTACAAAAGTGTCTGGCAAATGGTTGGTGCTGAAATATTTATTGAATGGATTTATCAATCAAGGGTGTTTGAGAAGGGCAGTGACATGATCTTACATTTTGTGATGACAATTCATAAGCTGCTATAGAGATAGTTTGCAGAAGCAGATTCTGGGCAAGATTCTGGGCAAAGGAAAGTTCAGAGACTACCAAAAGAATATAGGTTTTCAAAGCTAATCACAATTGAGGATAGGAGCATGCCTTAATTATTTGAATCCTCTACTGCTGCCTTTTAGCAAATGTCTGACACACATTAGGCATTCAGTACACTGATGGATGGATGGCTGGATCTGTAGTTACTAGGTTGAGATCTATATCATTTAGCTGTTAATTCTATACTTCTTTCTATTTTACCTTGTCTTGGGGCTCTGTAAGTTTTCTGATTACTAGAATAATGATTAGAGAAAAGAAAAAATATATACTTTTTTATTTAAAAAGAAAGGAAATCCTAGGATGAATGTAGTTTACATTAGTCGATCAGGACTATTCACACTTTTTTTTTTAAAGGAGTACAGTTGGATATTCAAGATGCTTTATGTTTTAAATCAAAATTTGGCATCAAGCATAATACAACATGATATTGAGATATTGTCAATAAATATTTTTTGACTGGTAAATCATGCTTGAGGATGAGTAAAATTCACTATCATAGAAAATTAATAGATTATAAGCACAGTTACTAGAGCACATTTTAATTTTGTTGATGATTATTCCATTAACTTCCATGGTCTAATGTGAAGATGTCATTTCTCCATTAAAACACTCAGCAACAAATACATTGTATTTATCTCCTAACTAACTCCTGGAAAGATGCCTAAAATCTCGAACTAAGAATTAGGGCAACAGTGTTATATTCAGCTGCCGTAATGAAATTGCAAATATAAATATTAACGCATATGAAAGCATACCAATCAAATGAATCCCTTAGAAGTGAAAACTCATGGAAAAATGGGTTTTAATTTTGATGGTTATTGCTAGTGAATTTATACTTCATACCAATGTACAGTGCCACTGATAGCATTTGAGAAGAAAGTGTGTCCTTTAGTAGCTAGCTTGGCATTTAACAAAACCATTGCTATGCTACTAAGTGATGTACTGACCAGTTGAAAGTGTTCTTGTGTGCCCCGCTTTGTCTCTATCCAAAATGTGACCTCTATCTACTGAGGTATTGGATAAACTTGGCTGTTTTATATATTAAGTGAAATCCTCTTTAAACTTTTATTCTTTCTTCCTATATTTAATGTTGAAGCATAAATCTTTGCTCTGTTCTTCATTAGGTGTGAAGATGAGGAAAAGTGAAAAGTAGAGGGAGACAGTAAGTGAGGGTAGGATGGAAATAGGTTGGTGATAAAAAGTTGAAGCTTTTATTGAATTACTATACTATGAATAATAGCTATAATCTATTGAGCACTATTTATATGGTAGGCATTGTTACAAGCACTTTATATGAATGATCTCATTTAATCCTTACAGTCAACCCCTTAGTTGGGAATTACTGTTTTCTCCCTTCTATCAGTGAGGAAACTGAGGCTTTGAGGGATATTAAGGAAAACAAAATATTCAGTGATACTTTTATTAAAGCATGGTAAGGCAGATTTTATTCAGGAACATGGAAATAGATGTAGGAAGTCTTGCAATAGGGGAGAAAGATAGGGCTTAACTCTGAATACAGCATACGCATGTGGGCATTTATAGCCAAGGAGCAGGATGGCGGTCAGTGGATGAAAAAATTACTAAGAGGAGACATCAGAGATAAGCGGAATTTCTGGCTAAGCCAACCTAACAGGATTCCTGTTGAAGACAGGGCAGGGTGATCAGACATTACCCGGGAGATGGTGGAGGATGAAGGACCTGATGAGCTATCTAGGATGATCATATATTGAGGGTGGGTGGGATTCTTGCTAAACTGACTTAGCAGGGATTGCTAAAACACAGATTTTATGAGGAAGTGCACAGATGGGCCTCAGAGAAGTTTCAGAAGACTGACTAAAGTTTGGTCAAGCAAGGAATTTTTGTCAAGGGTTAAGTAATTTTACCAAGATCATCTTTAATAGACAGCTTCTGAGTTTGGGTTTTTTTATTCCTTGCTGCCTACCAACCAAGAGAACATATGCTAATGCTAATTAAAGCTTACATTTATTTAGCATTTTCTCTATGGCATTGTTCTAAGTTCTTTATGCATATTACCTCATGAAATTCTCATAACAACATTGTGAAGCACATGCTATTATTATCCTCACCTTTAAGGTGAGCATACTGAAGCTCAGAGAGTTAATCACTTCATTAGTGCTACCATCTATTAGAAGTAGAATTAAAACCCATGTAATCTAGTTCAAGAGCCTGCAAGTGTTTCAAGTACTGAGAAGATCACTGGCCTATGAGTCAAGGAGCATAGATTTGGATTTGTGTCCCAGCTCTGTCATGAGTGAACCCTTGGGGGAAATCCTTTCACCTCAACTCAGTTTCTTCTTGTAAAAGGAGGGCATTTGTTTCTCCATAGTCCTGAGGGACTACTTGCACTAACATTTTAGATTCATCAGATGAAAGCGGTTGAGCAAGTGTGCTTCTCATTCATCAATTGTTGAGGATAACCTTAGATTTTAGTAGTTATGTTATTCCACAGCCTCTGGGATTGTACCCAGAAGATGCTCAGCTGCTACAAATCCTTTCCCAACACATCAGTGCCTTTACATCTTTGTAGGACAGGGCTCCATACACCAGTGCATATTAACATTTGAAACCTATTTACAGAGATAGCATATGACCCTACTGCACATGTGGGTGAGACCTCACAAGAAAAAAAAACTTCAAAGACAGTTGAAAGATATACATGTCATCTCCTGGTAAGTTTAAATAAAAAGTAATGTTACAATGTAAAGTGCACATATTCCTTAGAACAATTCACTTCATTATCCAACTTGCCCTGCTAAACGTCTGTTACACAGATTTGTAGCCAAGTACTTGAAGTAGATTATTTTCAACATCTTATAAAATAAGGAAGGCGCATTTTTGCATTGATGCATTTTTGCTGACATGAGTCATTAAATATTTTGCATTTTCTTGTTTCGAATGAAATGCAGATTCAACTAAAATGATATTTTAAGGTAAAGAAATTGGGGACTTTGTCCACAACTCCTTTTTCTTGTGGACACTTGCCATTTTTTTTTTTTTTTTGAGACAGAGTCTCACTCTGTCACCAGGTGCCAGGCGCCAGGCTGGAGTGCAGTGGCACAATCTCGGCTCACTGCAACCTCCGCCTCCCGGGTGCAAGCAATTCTCCTGCCTCAGCCTCCCAAGTAGCTGGGACTACAGGCGCATGCCACCATGCCCGGCTAATTTTTGTATTTTTGGTAGAGATGGGGTTTCACCATGTTGGCCAGGATGGTCTCGATCTCTTGACCTCGTGATCCGCCCGCCTCAGCCTCCCAAAGTGCTGGGATCACAGGCTTGAGCCACCGTGCCCGACTACTTGCCATATTTTAAGAGTTTTCTCCATGAGTTCTATAAGTAGATTTTGTAAGCCCTGTAATTTTGGTGCTTGTTGTTTTCCCTTGTGTCAGTAGCAGCTGCTTCCTTTCATGATCCTCTTTCTTCCTTCTAACTTCCTCATTGTAGTGCCTCTCATCACCATGGTTCCCCTACTTCCAGCTCCACATACACTCATGCATGTGCCCACAGGCGTACCCACACATCATGTACTATTCTGTGCCCTTGTCACTTTGATGCAGAAGGCTTAATGATACTATGTTAAGATACATATGAGGTGGCATTAAAACATTTTTACATCTTGGATGAGGAAGGATAGGAATAAAAATAATAGCCTTTCCATCTACTTTTACACCTTTAAAGTGCCCAGAGTTATCCTGGATTTTGTTCTACAGAACTTTGAATTACCTAAGCTGCTTTTTGTGCTCATTTTTTAAAAGCTTATATTTCTTCAAACCATACTAAATATAAGATGGCATTGTGTTCAAAAATGATATTAATAGAAGGGAAAAAAAGTTAAGTGGCTCCTACAGTTGAATTATTGAACATGCTAACAAATTAAACTTTCATTCTTAATGGTGACACAATACTCATTATAGAATTCTCCACCCACAAATTGTTATCAGGTGGATATTTTTCCTATTGACCTGCTTCCTTGATCTGCCATTTACCATGCACATTGGTTGGAGGCCTCATTTTTCTATAAACACTTTATAGCATCTAGGCTTATTTGTGAAATCCTGCACCGTTGTTCTGAGAACCTTCGTGTTCTACCCTATATTGTTTACTTTCCTCAGGTCTTTTGAGTTAAACATGAGATTGCAGCAAATCACTCCAAGCTGCTTTGGAAGAAAAGTGATAGAAGATTTTTTATATCCAGTATGATCCTTCCATTTTTGCCTCCAAGCAACTTTCATACAAATGCCACATTCTTTTAGAAACAGGGCTGCAGTCAAAAGCAAACAATTGTACCTTTTCCTTTAATACACAGATGGTGCATATTCTCTTTGATGTGTTACCCTTTCTGGGTCTGTTAGGAAAACATTACTCTTATTCCAAGAGCATGTCACTCCCCTTTAATACAAGATGCTTCATCTGTGTGAACAAGGAAGGTCTATTTCTGAAGCTGCATCTGCTCCACATCTTTACAAGACCAGCGGTCTTTTCCTCCATGTGATAACATTTAGCCCCTCCCATCTTCTTACATCTTATCCAGACATGAACAGCTTTCACGTCTTCTAGATCTTTTACCTGTAATCATACATGATTTTTTCAGTGAAGATCCTCTACAGGGGCCCATAAAGTCTTACGCATCTGTTTCAGTTCATGACAATCCTATACTTCCTGCTCCACCTCCCTGAACCTCACAGTTGGTTCAGTGTCTGTAATGCGAGTTGCTTACTCACCACCCAGGGAATTTACAATCTTTGTCCTCTCTTGAAGAACAATCACTTCTCCCTGTAGTCACCCCCTGTAATACATTCCTTTCTTCAGTTGAGCTAGTATTCCTTTCTCCTTGGTTTTATTTCCCCTTCTTCACTCCCTAATGTTGCTAGTAAAATCCTGGACTCTCCTGGGCTCTGACAACCTAGCTGTCGTCATCGTTGTCATCATCATCATCCAGATTAATGTTTCTCAAGTCCTGCTGTCACTGTGTTGCTTTCATCAAGGATCTGGGTGGCTCTGGAGGCTTGGGACTCTCAGTCTAGCCTTATGTGATCTGACCCCACCATATGTAACTCAGTACTCTCATTATGATCAAGTGAGTTCTCCCATCCCACCACTAAAGTGTGAGTCCTCACTAATACTGGTTAACCTTTACTTCTTCATAGCTTATGGTGATTGCTGTAGCCTCTGAACCCATCATTTCTGTAGTCTGTATTATAAGTCTTCAATGTGTTATCTACAATTTCAAAAATCTCTAAGCAAATCAAGTTTTTCCTAACCCCTTTTGCACTCAAATCTGAGCTAAACTGACTCTCACAGTGTTATTTATAATCATTATTTATCTCAATATGAACATTCAGTTTTCTACTGCAGCTATATTTATGTGCTTGATCATGGGGTTCTGTACCATATCCTGCTGGAGATAATGTGGAATATGTACCTACCACTTCTCTAAAATAAGAAAAATTCTGAATTCCAAAAACACATCTGATTTTAAGAGTTTCAGATGAGAGGGCCAGGCATGATGGCTCACTCCTGTAATCCCAGCACTTTGGGAGGCCGAGGCAGGTGGCTCACGAGGTCAGGAGTTCAAGCAGGTGGCTCATGAGGTCAGGAGTTCAAGACCAGCCTGGCCAACACGGTGAAACCCCATCTTTACTAAAAATACAAAAATTAGCTGGGCATGGTGGCAGGTGCCTGTAATCCCAGCTACTTGGAAGGGTGAGGCAGGAGAATCACTTGAACCTGGGAGGCTGAGGTTTCAGTGAGCCAAGATCGTGCCATTGCACTCCAGCCTGAGCGACAAGAGCAAGGCTCCGTCTCAAAAAAAAAAAGTTTCAGATGAGACATTGTGGACTTGCAGTGATTTAGCCATTTAATCGTACTAGGTCAGCAGGTAGTTACATGCCTACAGTGTACTGGGTACTGAAACGGGAGGTTTCCTTGATCCCCCTTGCAGAACATACGTCAGGGGTGTGGCTCACGTGTTCCATTGCTTCAGCTGCTGAAACCAGTGAGGGTGCGGGGGTGAGCATGCAGACGGATAGGTGCAAGAGCCCAAGTGGGCATGTGTTAACAGTGTGCCCTTTTAGCCCTGCTGTCTGCAGATAGCTTGAGTGTTAACCAGCTCAGTGGACCCTCTGCCTTTCTGCTAGGGCAGAGGGCCATTGTGACAGCTTTCTGTATCCTGAGCTTTTGTCCAGCAACCCAGAAGAACTGGGTCACACATGGACTCAATGGATAAGTGCGGACTTGAAAGGTGAATGCAGGACTTTATTGAGTTATGGAGGTGGCTGTCAGTGGGATGGATTGGGAACCAGCAGCCGGGATGGAATGGGAACCAGCAGCCGGGATGGAATGGGAAGATCTTCCCCTGAAGCCTGGCCATCCAGCGTCCAAACTCCTCTCTGACCACCCTCAGCCAGACTACTCTCTGACCCCCACTCACCTCCTCTCAGCATTCAGATGTTCCTCTTCTTCTCTGTTTCTCTGCCATGTTGTTCCGCTATCCGTCTGCTTGTCCCCTCCTCTCTTCGCCTGCTGGTCTCCTTCTGGAGCCCGGGGTTCAAGTTTATATGAGTACTGGATAGTCAGGGTGGCAGGCCAAAAGGCAACTTCTTGGGCATGAAAACAGGAATGCCTGTCCCCATATACAGCAGCAGGTTTCCAGGCTTGAAGGTAGGACCTTTGCCAGACAAATACCCTCTTCTACCCAGTGTTTCTCTGTCTTCTTTCCATATCAGTACCATGGGAGATAAGGAAAAGTAAAAGCATAGGAAGGCTTCCCACTTGTGTTCAAATTGCCTGCCTTGGTTCAAATTGTTTAAGCATTTGAATGACAAGTCACATTTGTTTCATGTGACTTGATTATAAATTCCTGGAGGGCAGGGGCCCATACGTTCTTTTACGAGTAGATATTACGTACAATGAGGTTATTACAGAGGATCAAATTATTAATTTCCAGTCCATTCATCTATGTAGAGCTCAGTTCTCCTAGACACAGAACCACAGTTCTCATCAGATTACAAACAAGATATTGCAAGCATGATGACATTTCTCATTAACACTTTGTCTTAACTAACTTCCTGGGACTGAGGGAAGAACTGCTTCTGCTTCAATGACACCCTCTGATGGTTCCCAAGGAGGTCTCCCTAGGTATTACCAATTCCAGCCAGGGTCACAAAGAGGCTGGGGCCATTCTAGTTTGTTCAGGGAATAGGGAAAATAATCCATTTTTAACTAGTAAATATTTTTTGCATTGGTATTTAAAAAAATTATTTCCTCTGCTGTTTTTTCAAAAGTCTGCGTTTAGTTATTTGTTACAATGAAAATGCTTCTATCTTAACAGAGTGACTCCTTTCACTAGCAGGTCAAGGAATGTCATCTTGCAATGACATTTACCAATTCCACACTAAGTAGATGGCCTGTTATTTGTAGTTATTAGCCTCCATTAGGGGCCAATAGAAAACACCCAAACTCTATTTGGCCGTATGAATTATGTGTATATGAAGAGAAAATAGTTTTCACTGTTGTTTCTTGCCTCATGGATTAGCATCTAAGTCAGTTTTACTATGTAAAAATTAAATAGTGACACTACAGGTGAATCGAAGACATAAGAAAAATCCTTGACTCATTTTATTAGTCATGCAACCTACCTTCACTGGAAGGATTCTCCAGCTTTTGGATCATTGGCTTCACCTTCCTTTTTAAAGTCACTGGTGCTGTGAACCTTCATTCTAATCACTGATGCACTCTGGCTTTCTTAAACTATTAAGCTGGATTCCAGCTCAAGCTGCCTCTGTGTAGGTCACTTAAAACTTTAGTGTCTCTGTGGGGGAAAATGCCAAATTGAGACTACAGTTACTTCTCTAATTCAGACAAAACTGCATTCTTTGGGTTTTATATTTACAAAATTGGTGTTCTTGAAAGTTAATATTAACTTTCCATAACAGACAGTTTCTCTTTGTATTTTACCTTCCCAACCATTAGTAGGTTATCTTTCCTTCAGAAGGAGAAACTCTATATGTTACCTATATTTTCTTTTTTTTCTTCTGGGAAAATGTTGAAAAATATCATTAAATTTAAGATGCCAAGAAAAATACATATAAGTATTAACTAAATATGTTCAAGAGATAACTTAGAAGGCTTATAGGAAGTAACCATTAGGCAAATGGATAGACACCCTTTTGTATTTCATTTTCTACCTTTCTGTTACACTCTCGATAGGAAAGATAGATTGTTGATAAAGGAAATCATTTCTGTATTGCCTCATCTTTCAATAGGAAGGAATATAAGGTAACTGGCATTCTTCACTTAGTATATAGCCTATTGTTTCAGGATCTAAAATACATCTAGTATTGAAGCTTTTAGGAGGCCTTTTCTGTTTTAATTTTTACTTTTATTTTTGCAATGAATGTCATAAATTATTAACCACATAGAAAATCTTAACAGGGTGTCTTTTCCAATTCTGTGAGTTAAGGGTCAGCAGTTAGCTTTGAAATTACTTAAGGTTATTTCAAAAAGACAACAATTAAGTTTTTTAAAAATAAGAATTAAGTTAATATATGAAATAGAGTGGTATTTTTAAGGAAGTCCACATTTACCTATTATACCCTTGTCTTTTTATTCATTTGTTATTTAAAAATATGTATCTAATTTTTCTCTAATTGCTATTTATTATACATTCAGATAAGGAAGACATGAAAGCAAGAAGGAACTTATATGCTAGATTAAATATGATATTTGGGAAGGCCCATATTAATGATCTCTAGAGAGGAATTCAATTTTGGTTTTTATTTTAGCATGTAAAATTTTGATCATTATAACATCTAAGGCAGTAATGGAATGATTTTTGGCATTGCTTCTCTGAGAACACATCTTTTAAGATGTGTATTTTTAAAGATACTACGTAGTAGTATGATGATAGGTAATATTTATGTACTTGTTGGCTTTGTGGCAATACTGTGCTTGATACTGAAAAGGCAGTTAATGTCTTTGAGGGTGTTTGGGTATGTGGATGAAATTGAGGTTTACCTTATGGGAAAATTTGGAGATAAAATGGTATGAGTGGATAATTAGGTACAATTAGGGCATGGCATTGAAGAGCAGAGATGCCCCTTGTGAAAATGACAATGTGGTTTTCTGATGTTAAAATGTGTGGGCATTTATTAGTTATAGAAAACAGTGCATATGTGCATTTGTACCCCAGAAATGGTTAGGATTTATGATGAAGAACATTTTGGAATTATTTTTTGGTATATTTACCTGCAACCAATTCATCACCTTTACCATCTATCTGCTTTAATTAGATACTTTGCTTTGCATACATATTGCAATTTAGGTAAAATATCACTTTCTTGTGTATTTTAATATAAGAATTAAGCAAGACCATAAACCAATATAAGAAATTTCATTAAAACGTGTCATATCAAATTTTGCTTTGAAAAATTAAATCCTAGAATGTATACTCAGTAAAAGTAATGAAATTTATTTACCAGTGATAAGAAGAAACATTGCCTTTCTTTTGGTTAAGACAGCATTTTCAACAACTAAGCTGTTACAATTCTGTTCTGACATGAGAAAAATTCAGTGCTACATTGTGAGATAAAATATCTAATATTCTTCTATCTTGCAAATAAACCTCATGATTTTAGCCTATATTTGAAAAGTTTGCCATGAGGACTTTATTTCTATAGTTATTTCTTCTTTAACTGCCTCATTACAATCTATTATATTATAAATCAGGGGGCTAGACATTGTATTTTGAGGTACTGCACTAACTATATCACTGTGGGTATAAACAAACTCTCAAAAAGAGAGGGGAAGTGCTCTCCTAGTAAATTTTTAAGGCATTATCCTACAACAATGACCACTGTGTGTTCAGCCCTGGACTTGAGAAAAGCCCTGCCTTTGTTTTCCTCTAATTGAGGCTGGAGCTCAAGCAGGAGGTGAAGTAATTTAGACTCATATAGATGAAGATAAACCAGAGCAGGTGGCAAAGCTCGCCAGTCTTGAGCATCACTAGTCTTTCTCCTCACTTATATGCCATCTGCCTTTTCAAATGTTCATTGTCTTACTGCTTTTCAGCCCCGTTTTGGAAACAGATTAACAGACTAGATATACTCAAGATGAGAAGTTGTATGTGATGGTTTAAGACACAGACTTTGGAGTTACATAAACATGAATTTGAATCTTAGCTCTACGTACTTGGAACCATTGCTCAATCATTGTAAGCCTCAGTTTCTGCATCTGTGATATGGGGATAATGATACTGCCTAACCAAAGCATCTTAAACAGTGCTTATCTTACTATAAATCTTGGCTATAATAAAACTTGGCTATATTATACTTTCAGGAAAATGTAATTATACTGATATGTTAAATCTCTGAAACATTTGCAATTGAAGGCTTTAGCCTGAGATTGTATAGTAAAAAATTGAAAAGGAATATTAGCTAATGGATAGGGGAGGTAGTAGGGAAAAAATCGTTTTGTCAGTCCTTATAAGTTGTAGTTTTACCTAAGCTGAGCATAATGATACCTGTTTTAATCATGTTGCCATTATTAAGCCAACTTCTGTGTTCCCTTGCCCTCTTCCTTTAATGCTAGAATCTCTCCTCCAGTCTATGTGTAAAAGATTCCTAAGTCCCAAGGATCTAGAACCTCTTTTTACAGCATTCAATTCCTTCCCATGAACCATCTCAGACCTTTCTCTGCCCTGTTCTTTGTAAGTAGTAATTCAGACCTCAAGATTTCTAGTCCAACTGGCACAGGTTTCTCAAAATAATCTAATACCCAAGATATCTGTGGGGACCCCTCACTAAAAGTGGGAGTCAGTTCTTAAGTATTGATGATTTTCCAGTAAGTGTTTACTGAGCACATACTCTGATAGCAGCATGTGTGGTTTGGAAGAAACCTCTCTGTCATTCTCTTAGTGAGTCATCAGGAGAGGATTTATGGGATGGGATACATCGACAGAAGACATTGGGTTAGAGGAACTGTAAGCAAATTAATCTCAAATCTTAGGGAATAAGATCCAGGCAGACTTTACACATTTAACTTGTATAATATGTAGTGGCAGTCTGCATTGATCACAACTGATTGTAGATACTAGAGAACTAAGAACTTAGAAAATAACAAAGACAAATTTTCAAATTTAAAGAAAAAATTGATTAATAATACAGCAACCCTGTTGACATTCACAGACAGAGAATACTTCATAGAATTTTGAGAAACCCTACATTGCTAAATACCCATATCATTTATAAAACTCATATGTAAGAGTTGAGAATAAAAGACACCTTGAGAGATAGATATAGCTAAATGATTAGCCTCATATTGAAAACCTCCAAGGTCTTGATTCCAATTTATGTCTTAACAAAGTTACAAAGTACTACCTGTCATAAACCTTTTAAGCTTACTCATGAATGCTTGGAACCAGCAGTGTTAAATCTATGAATATTAAGGGTCTGCTATAATAAGAGACATTCATGTGACTAGCATACCCATATGTGTAATTATCTTGGAGAATACTAACAATTATGTGTGTCACTAAACAACTGCCCAATTAATGTTGTAAATTTAGCCTGATTAGAACACAGTTATAGTTGCTGATCCTGAAAGATGGTCGACCCCTCTCATAACTGTTTTAAAAAGTGAAAGGGAAATCAACCTTTGGTTCACAGTTTTAATAATATTATATTAATTATTTTAGAGAGATACTTAATAGATATGAGGGTAATAGCCTCTATGCCTTGAAGAATCCATATTTTGTGAATTGTATATGGTGGCCAGTTATTTATGTGTTACTCCTTTAGTTAATATGTACTTTTATCATAGCGGATTCCATACTATGTCAGTGACTTCTCAGTTTACTTCATCTCCCTACCCATGTTTCTCCAAAATGGAATAATTATAATAAAATAACAACATAGAGATTTTTTTTAACTTTGTTGAGTTACAGTTTACATAATACCATACCATATTTTAAGTGGACATTGTGCCAAATGTAAACATTGATGTAACCATTGCCCCAAACAAGAACTTTTCCATCACCTGAAAACTTTCTCACGTATACCCTCTGCCATCCTCATCGCTACCACCACCGTCATCCCTCACACCTCCTATCTCAGGCAACCATTAATGTGATTTCTATCACAATATATTAGTTATACCATTTTAAAAGAACCTCACATGAGTGGAATCCCAATGTGCTCTTTTGTGTCCAATTTATTTTGCTCAGTATAATGTTTTTAAGATTCACCCATGTTATGAATAAACTTTCTTTTATTGCTGGAGAAGTGTCCCATTTTGTGAAATACTATAATTTTTTCTATTCATTCATCTGTTGAGGACCATTTTGGTTTAAAGTTTTGAAGTGTTGCGAAGAAAAAAACGTTTTTCCTTTTTTTTGTAATATCTTTGTCTGGTTTTAGTATCCAGATGATGTTAAACTCATAAAAGTTTCAGAGTGTTCTCTTTTTCTCCATTTGCTGAAATAATTTTTAAGAGCACTGTTAGTCCTTCTTTAAAATGTTTGGTAGAATTTGCTAGTGATCTCATCTGGGCCTGGAGTTTCTTTGTGGAAGGATTTTATTTGTGTCTTTCAATATATTTATTTGTTTCATCTAGGTTGTCAAAATTAATTGGCATCAATTTTTTCCTAATACACTTTTTTATCCTTTCAATTTATATGGGATCAGCAGTAATGTCATCTTTTTCATTTTGATATTGTGTTTTCTCCATTTTTCTTGCTAGGGGTTTTCCCATTTTATTAATCTTTTTAAAGAAACAGCTGTTGGTTTTATTCTCTCCAATGTTTGTTTGCTTGTTTATTGATTTTTCACTGTTTTTTTTCTTCTACTTCCTTTGGATTTAATTTGCTCTTGTTTCAGTTTCTTAAGAAACTTAGATCATTAATTTGAGTCTTTCCTTTTATAATATAAGCACTTAAAATACAAAGTTTCCTTTGAGCACTTCTTTGTTTGAAATTATGCAAACTTTGGTTTTTTAAGATAGTATTATTCAGTTCAAAATATTTTCTAGTTTCTCTTTTATTTCTTCTTTTCTCAGTGAGTTATTTAGAAATATATTTATTTTCCAAACATTTTGAAATTTTCAAATGTTATATTTATTGATTTTTCATCAATTCTTTTTTTTTAAAAAAAATCTATTTTATTGCACTTTAGGTTCTGGGGTACATGTGAAGAACATGCAGGATTGTTGCATAGATACATACATGGCACTGTGGCTTGCTACCTCCATCCCATCACCTATATCTGGCATTTCTCCCCATGTTATCCCTCCCCAACTCCCTAGCCCCCACTGTCCTTCCTCTAGTCCCCCGCTACAGACCTCAGTGTGTAATACTCCCCTTCCTGTGTCCATGTGTTCTCATTGTTCAACACCTGCCTATAAGTGAGAACATGCGGTGTTCGATTTTCTGTTCTTGTGTCAGTTTGCTGAGAATGATGGTTTCCAGGTTCATCCAAGTCCCTACAAAGGACACGAACTCATCGTTTTTTATGGCGGCAGAGTATTCCATGGTATATATGTGACACATTTTCCTTGTCTAGTCTATCATCGATGGACATTTGCGTTGGTTCCACGTCTTTGCTGTTGTAAACAGTGCCGCAATGAACGTACGTGTGCATGTGTCTTTATAATAGAACGATTTATAATCCTTTGGATATATATCCAGTAATGGGATTGCTGGGTCAAATGGAATTTCTATTTCTAGATCCTTGAGGAATTGCCACACTGTCTTCCACAATGGTTGAACTAATTTACACTCCCACCAACAGTGTAAAAGTGTTCCTATTTCTCCACATCCTCTCCAG